>JABUQX010050154.1:0-22500 GCA_015478945.1 Trachelipus rathkii
AAAATAAATAATTTGTTAGGGAATTAAATTTTTTTTGAATGAATTAAAATTTAAAGGAAAATGTATATGGTTTTAATTTCCAAATTAACTCTTTTAAAAAAAAAAACATTTTCTTATTTTTCTATAATTTTTTTTTGAAAAAACCCAAATTTGGGTTTTTTCAGGTTTTTTTTTTGTCCTTCAAAATGGTGGAAAATTATGGAAAAACGAACATCAAAAAACAATCTCTTGCCAAAAGGATTCTGCATATTCTGCTCAGATCTTTTAAGCTGTCCACCAAGTTCTGCCTCTATTGAAAGGGTGTTCTCGACATTTGGCCATATCTGGTCTAAGCTAAGAAACAGGCTTGGTGTACAAAAGGCCAGCAAGCTTGTCAAAATATATAAATTTCTTAATAAATGAAGGTGATTCCAAATGAAACACCAAAATAAATAATTTGTTAGGGAATTAAATTTTTTTTGAATGAATTAAAATTTAAAGGAAAATGTATATGGTTTTAATTTCCAAATTAACTCTTTTAAAAAAAAAAAACATTTTCTTATTTTTCTATAATTTTTTTTTGAAAAAACCCAAATTTGGGTTTTTTCAGGTTATTTTTTGTCCTTCAAAATGGTGGAAAATTATGGAAAAACGAACATCAAAAAACAATCTCTTGCCAAAAGGATTCTGCATATTCTGCTCAGATCTTTTAAGCTGTCCACCAAGTTCTGCCTCTATTGAAAGGGTGTTCTCGACATTTGGCCATATCTGGTCTAAGCTAAGAAACAGGCTTGGTGTACAAAAGGCCAGCAAGGCTTGTCAAAATATCTAGAATTTCTTAATAAAGATGGACTGGTGATTCCACATGCGACGGAGCACCTCAGGTTGTCGGAGCTGCTCGTACAAGCCGGCCAAAGTGGATAAAGCTATATATTCGTATGGAGAAGTGTAGGGAATTCGCAAAATTGGTTTATTGAATGTAATCTAAATGGTTTAAAAGGAATAGAATGCTCTTATATGGTTTTAATGTCCAATGTAAGTCGATTGCTAGTTTTAAACAAAAGAAACACCGATTTTGTACCGATCTCTCGCTAGTCTACTTGGCTTTCTATTGATACGATGTGTTTTGTGAATCGTTGTAGGTTGAGCAAAAACCGCGAGGAAGGATGATGTGGGTAGGGCGTTCTTGTCGCTAGGTTTTTCGGTCTGCAAACTGGTGTGTGTTGTTCGCCTGAAAAAAATCGGCCTCGCATTCGCGGGGCAATCCGGTTGTCCCCACAGAGCACTCGTGCGGTCTCGCGAGTAGCACCCCGCGTCCATGCTGGTGAAAGGCTGCAACGCCCTGGAAAGCCTGGTAGTAGGTGTTGATATAGTTATGATACGGTAGTATCGCCCTATAATAGTCACTTTACTAGTCTCGTACTGATGATATGTTGGAGTATCGTAGTTCTGCGCGTATGGACTGACGTTGGTTAATAGCTCATATAAAGGCGTCGACTATAGACTATATTGATATTATGACTTTCTATCTAGTGCATAATGGTGATATCAGTCTACTATAGTGATATACGTACTACACGGTCGTGAGTAGTATTCTATGAGGGTCGGTCTGGCGGGCGCTAGGTGTCGAGGTTTGGATGCAGTTTCAGCTGTCGAGATCGCGTATGATTATGTAATGTTCGTCCGATGCTTGAACACTCTCACGTGGTGTATAGCTAGGTAGTAGTACTAGTGTTGAGTAGTGTTATGATATTAGTTATATACTGCGGGCTCTAGGCTCCGTGACTGGTATAACTGATATGATGTACTTTTTAGTAGCACGATCTAAGCTTGTGAATGCGTGTGACTGTAGCGGCTGACTCATGCGCGGCATGGTCCGGTGGGGGCGCAAGTGCTGTGCAACGGTAAACCGAGGGTCCGCTGAGGTGCGTTTCGGAGATGCCGTCCGAGAACTCCAAAGTGGACTTTATGGGCAGGACACTGTGTTGGTGACGACGCGCTCTTTCATGGTGATATGGAATTGCAAGTAGGATGGAGAGTTGTGAATTGAGAGTTGGTGTGGTCGGCGTTCTCCACGAGAAGGGGTGTAGATTGTGGAGTGTGAAAGAGGGACTAGTGGCCAGTTTTCGGGATTGTGAGTGCGGTTCGAGCCCTGCGCTGTGTCTTGGAACTCTGGTTGTTTGAGTATCGGAATAATTGAGATAATGTAGAAGCCATATTGTTTGCTGTCTGGCTGCTATTCCCCTTTGTACAGGTGACTGGCGTGGCAATGAGATTCAACAGCTGGTCTGGAAGTCAGGAGTGATCCGGGACTTTTCAGACCTCAAAGTTCAAATACAGCTCGAGTAGGTGTGGATGTAATTGTGTATGTGTTTCGGCGTATTTCCCGAGAATCAGTAAGAAACCGAAATCTTTTGGGGTTAACAAACGTGAAAAACATTTGGGGGTTCAGGGCTATTAGCCCAATGGGAAGCATAGGTTCTATCCATTCTTCTCACAAATGGGGGGGGGGGGGGGGTGTGTCAGCCGACCAGGGCGATAGCTTTTTCACCTAGCAAGTTTTAAATATGAACGAAATTGTGTTCGTATTTTATGAGAGTACCCCCAAGTGTTGTTTCGAACAACCTCTTACAACCCGCCAAAAGTCTGTTCACTGGCTGGTCGCTTTTGAACCCGGTGCGTGGGTGTGCGCTAGACGCCGAGTCGTGGATTGGAGTGTACCGCAGCGGTACCGACGGATCTGTCCACGTCGGATATGCGCCTTTCGTGGCACGCTGGCTGCCTCTGGAGGGGTTCTGGCGGTTCATGTACGTCGGATCGCGGTCGGGTGAGGGACTTACATCCTGGGCTGATGGCGATCGCGTAGTGGGCGCTAGAGCTTGCGGCAGCTCGACCCGCCTGTGTGAAGATCACTGCAGTAATGGCGCGGTAGAGTTGATGGTGGAGTGTGCTTGCGTGAGATGGTCGGAGGAGGTCCGAAGGTGCTCCAAAAGTTGGGATGCTGCTGACGCGGCACTCGACTGCCTTGGTCCGGCACGGCGTCGTGGCAAGTGAGTTCAGAGTGTGCTTTTATCGTGTTGGGTGACAGGAAGAATAGGGAGCGTGCTGCGTGGTGATGTTGGATCGTTTTTGGGCTTGCTGGTGTGTTGTCAGTGCGATTGGACTCTGTATGCGTTCCGCGGGCTTGCTTGCAGGACGTGGTTGCGCATGACAGTGTGACGAGAGAGGGTGTGGCTGAGGGTGGGTGGAACTATCGTAGTGGTTCTTCGATATGTTCTGAGCGTGAGGTTTGTCGCGGGGTAAAGGGTCTGTCCACATTGGTTCGCTCGGATGGTGGAGCGACTGATGGGAAGGTAATGCGGGCGCTATTTGCAAGGTCGTCTAGATACGCGTCGTACGTCTGTTAAGAAGAACAGCCACAGCGCAATCGTCGTTCTACATCGCGCCCAGTTGACGTTATAGCCGGGCGCGTTGTACAGGTGAAGGGGTAGAGGAACCAATTCGATTGAGGTGTAAATCTCCTCCCTTCTTCCTTGTGCCGCCCTCGCAATGGGACAGCGTTATTAGATTTGTTGTCCTAGTTCTATCCGGCTTTCGTCTGCGGGTCCTTCGGTTGATGGCCTCTCGGCTTCTGCTTCTCGTTCTGGTTAGTTGTTGACGGGTGGATGATGTCTAGAGCTGCTAGAGATGTGTGCAGGCCTGGAGGAGGGAGGAAGTAGTATGTGAGTGTTACGGGGGTGTGTGTCTGAGGGTCGTTCGTGGGCTCGCTTATCGGTAGACGCTTGCGATAGTAGGGAGAGAGCACTAGCGGCTGTATACATATACACCATAGTGCACTCCCCATAGCCTTATAATAGGGTAGAAACAGCACTCTCCAGGTGTATTCTATGACTCTCACCTCTCACGTGCTTGCTACTGAACGAAGTGCTAGAACCAGCTGGCTGTTCGGCATTTCTAGCCATCCAATTTTCAAAAAAAAAGGTTAGTAATTTCAATTTATTATTTAATGTTAGTTTATTTAGGCCTATAATTAACATTTATTTACAATATTGAAAGGTACAAGCCTTTATTTGTGGTAAAATAGGTGTTCATGTTGTACTCCACATTGTTCTTCGATTTGCACCTTTTGGGTGTAAAACATGAATTGAGGTTTTTCCCCAATAATTTTTTTAAAAAACAAAATTAATAAAAAATAACTATCAGGATATTTTGCACAACTACTAATATATTATATCATATTTTGAGATTTTCAAAAAAATTTAAATTCTAGACAAGAAGAGAGTTTTTATGAAATATTCACGACTTCCCCCCAGACCAATATATATATATATATATATATATATATATATATTATACTATATAGTTATGATATATCGCGCGAGTATGTGCTATATATATAGCTAGTAGTGACTATATAGTATAGTATTGTGTTTCGAAGCAGAGAATATACTTTCCCCAGTATTAATATTCCCTAAGCCTAGTATATATATTAATATACCTATATTATATCATATGTATATATCAGCGTACGTAGTATAGTGATTAGTATTTATCATAGTAATCAGTATTTGTATTAGTATCAGGGTTGGCAAATACAACCACTTTTTTGTGTAAGTGTAAGCCACAGTGGGGGTTAGGGCAGGCCAGATCCCCCCGATCGGACGAGGCCTTCCCGCCCAGTTGGCGATTTTGCGTGTTTTTCTTTTTCACAGTGACAGATCTGTCGATCGCATTGGAAGAAGAACCGCTGGTGATAGTTGGGCGTCTATGTTTGTTCCGCTATTTTTGGACCCTTGCTGCTGGTTTCAGATCAGAACTGCAGATTGTGCATAATTATATCATTTCGTAATTGTCTGTGTTTTCAAATGTTAGTTCATAGTGCACGTGTGATCATCTGAGTATAGTGAAGGATGGCCAAGAGTGTGCTCTGGCAGTCTGGCGGGAAGATGAACGAGAAGATGTTGAATGGGAGCGTGTAAGTTGCGGTCTGAATGTCTGAGTACGGCAGTCCGATGCAACGTATAAAGTAGTGTAAGATAGGTTGACAGTTGAGTGTGCAAGTTATCACGGCTAGAAGACTAATTGAATAGATTAAAAGGTCAGTCTGAAAACAGAGGTCTTGTTAAGCGCTCTCTGTGCAGTTATTCTAGTTACTAGGCAAGAACTCGTATTGTGAGAGTCAAGGCAGTCGATGAGAACCAACTGCTGTTGGAATAGATGGGAATTACGAGTAGTGTGAGACAGAAAGGGATTCGATCTGAATTTTGGTGACTTGGGCTGCTGAGACATTCAACAAGAGAAGACGGGTGGTTATATCTGGGTACTGACCACAGTCAAGAAACTCAAAAAGAAAAATTGTCGTGTAGAATGTGACCATTATTGGCGGAAGGCTGCAGACAAAGAAGAAATTCTTGAATAAAAAATATCAAAGTTTTTATTTTATGCTAACAACGTCTCAATTTCTTAAGTATTGGAATTGAAGTACTGGTTGTTGAAATGAATACAAGACTCGTTAAGATCTGGTTATCCGTCGACGCATGTACTCCGAATAAAATCTGAGCAGGGTGCCCTTTTGACGCACGGCTCATCTATGATAATAGTAGTAGCCGGTGATGATGCATAGCGTAATAAGGGTGACGGTGGTGTAGTATTTATATATGTACGATTGGTATCATATGATTATATATATAAGTATTAAATATAAAATGTATATTGTGATATATTAATATATTATAGCGAGTAGTATATATATATATAGTATATATATTATATATATATATGATATATGAAATATTGAAATACATGTAGCCGGGGTATATATATATAACTAGTATATATTATAGTACTTATATATATATATAGGTAGTACTAGGTTATAGTTATATATAGTATATAGTTATATATATATATATATATACGTGTTATACGTGATTAATATATATACTTTATATATCGAGGTGAGTATATATATATGCGTGGCTTGATATAGGTATTAGTATATTAGTATATATACTATAGCGTATATATATATATATATAGCCATGTCCGAAGGATATATATATATATAGTATATATAGGTGTTATATATATATATATATCCCGTACTAATAGTATATATATATATATAGTATATTATATATATAATTATTATAATATAATATATATATAGTCTATATATATATATAATATATATATATATAATATATATATATATATATATATAGTATAATAATATATATATATATAGCTATATATATATTTTCAACAAATGAAACTTAGAAATGAGCTTGATAATACATTTCACTAAGTAAACAAGTATAGATTTCTAATAAATTTTTTTTTTGTTTTTTTACTAAAGAATACCATGCAATTGTATTTTAATTTTTTGTTTTTTTGAAAAAACCCAAGTGGGCAAAATAGCGGGGTTTTTCAAGCGGGAAGTTTTTTTAAAAAAAAAAATACCTGGGTGGTTTTTTTCGGGGTGAGGGCGGCCACTCATGCCGAACCCTGATATAATATAAGTATATATAGTATGATTATATATAGTGTATATATATATAGTATATATATATATATAAGTATATATATATAGTATATATATATAATATATATATACGGTATTATAGTGTTAGGTATATATATATATACATTATATATATAGTATATATATATATATATATATATATATTATATTATATATATATATATATATATATATATATATATAGTATATATACTCAGTATATATATAGTATATATATATAGTATATATATATACTATATTATATATAATATATATATTATATATATATATATATATATATATATATATATATATATATAGTATATATAATATATATATATACTATATATAATATATATGTATATATATACTATATATATATTATATCGTATGTTACTCCAGAAATTTTTTTGCGGGAAAAACGGTATAAAATAAGAAGGACGGGGGAATAAAATTTGGAAAGAAATAAAATGAGAACAAGAAAGGGTTTAAAAGAGATTGGAGAGGATGAAAACTCTAGAGAGCTAGCTGAAGGCATGATTATTATTATTATTATTATTATTATTATTATTTTTATTATTTTTAATAAAAATTAAAAATATTTTATTGGATCAAATATTTCAACATTTGGAAATTAAAATCAAAATTATAAATTAAATCAAAAATTAACATTTAGAAAACTTAAGAAGAGGAAGCTACCCAAATTTTTTAGCTATCCCGGCCATTTTAATGTAGTGATTTTCACTTAAAATCAGATCCATGAAAGGAATAAAAGATTGGAAATTGTTCTTAAATTATTATCAGAATACTGCAAAATGAGTTGAATCTACTTCTAGGTGATATTTGGTCGAGGAATAAGGATGTCAAGGAAAGAATGAGATGGTGAGGTTTTGTTGCGGTCAGGACATATGAATCTTCTTTGCATGGTTATATCTTATAATCTTAATCATCCAAATACTGAGGTCCTCTATTTAGGGGATTTTCGTCAATATCACAACCACTGATTGGTTTGGGATCACTCTCATACTGGATTTAGTGGTGGGGAGGGAGGCCGAATCATTCAGTATTCTCACACGATCTGGAGCAACAACTAATTAAAGAACAACACACATTCCGGATGTCCTAACCAATTCCTTGAACCACACTTGACCTATGTTTCACCAATAGTCCTTCTCTCTATAAAATAATACAACCACCTTCGAACTCCTTATTGGTAAATCTGACCACAACGTTATATCTCTTAATTTTAATACTTTTTCTCCAACAGCTCCATCCTGCCCTGTGCGTTCTTTCTGGCATTTTGATCGGGCCGATTGGGGGCTTTGCGCTGCTTCTATGCTATAATAATTGGAATGACTGCTTTTCGCTCTGGTGGACGCGCTGTCGCTTGCTGCGACAAGGTGGGATCTGTAAATCTTGATGGGATGAGGCAGGTTCAATTCCTTCTTCGACCTAATCTTTCTCTCCCTCATAATGCATGGTTCCAATCGTAATTGCTTCTTGGCCAATTCCAGGCTAGAGACAGAGTGCGTTCGGGGGGGAAAAAATTCTTCGTTCTCGGGCTATCACTCGCTAATTTTCATTTTCAGGCTAGAAATCGTGTGCATGGGATACTCTTCGAACCTAAATAAAATCTTTTCTTGGCTCTCTGCCAAAAACTTCTCCAACAACTTCTGTAAAATCTACCTTTCCTCCTCTTTATTCGATCTGATGGTTCTGTTTGCTCAACGTCCTCCAACTGAGCAAGCGCCGAATCTCATTCGGCCTCCTACTGTTCCTCTAACTCAAACCGCTGGACGATCTCTGCGCATTCCTCTTTCCTTCTCTTCTCAGGTGTCCTATGCCTTTGCCCGAGATTACATTTGATCGGGTGCATAGGCTCCTGCTGTAATCTATGAACGTTAGGAAGGCGGGTGGCGCGCGGATGGGCATTCCTCCGAGTTTGAGGGAGTTGTGCTTTCCGTGATGGCCCTCCTCTCGTTCAATCTATATCTTCTCTATGCCTCAATACTAGCATCTTTTCCCTCAGTGTTGGGAAAGCGGCGCATATGTCCAACCTTATGGTCCGATAAAAGGAAAGCGCTCTGTCCTTCTACTATCGCCCTATACGCTCTACACTGTATTCTATCTATAGATCTTTGAAACCCTTCTCAACTCTCATTTCCTTAGACCATCTGGAATCTCATTCCCTTCTTTCCGATCGCCAGTACGGCTTTTGACGCTCGAGGTCTACTGGTGTTATACTTTCCTATCTAACAGATTTATGTTTTTCCCTCACGGAATTACGGGAGACTTGCGTGGTGGCGCTTAACATATCCAAAGCATTTGAACGGTATGGCACAGCGTCACTGCTCTCAGCTGCCCTCACTTTGGATTTCCTCCTTCGGCGTTTGCTTACTTATGTCTGCTTTTCTTTCAAATCGCGTCAATATCGGCTGTTGTTGGATGGGGCGAACTTCTTCTTCCTTTTCTAGTCATAGTGGGTGTTTCCGTCAGGGTTTTTCTGCTTACTCTCCTACTTTATTCTTGGCTTTTATTAATGATGCTTCTCGTCTGCACATCTAACTCTAATCCACTTCATATGCCGATGACTCGAACCTTCATTCTTCAACTCTCATTTCAATTCTGCGCCTTCTTTTACTTCTAGAATTGCCTCTCGGCTTAATCTTTCCGATTCCATTCTCTGAGCTGATGTGGTAGGGCTGGATAGAATTTCCGGATGGGTCGTCTGTTGCAACCTTGTGAAATTTAATTCTTTAAAACCCACCCAACCTCTACAAATCTCCCTCTCAAAGACACACTTCAACTTTCCTATCTTTTTCGACGGCTGTCGTTCTCTCGTCTCTCCTGTTGGCAATATAAACATCCTTGGCCTTAACATAAACAACAAAATGTCTTGGAAACCTCACATCACAATGGGTTAGGGGTTGTTAGGGCGGCCTCAAAGAAACTGGGAGTTCTGTTTAGATCTGCGAGAACTTTTTTTCTTTCACACGTTACCTCCAGTTATACAAGGGTCTCATCTGCCCGCTTGTATGGAGTACTGCTCTCATATCTGGGGGGGCTCAGGTGATGTCACCCCGGGTGACTTTTGATAGGGTCCTAGTCAAAGGCTAAAAAGACTTATAAACTGGTCCTGTACTTTCTAAGTTCACTTGACCTGCGTATCTTTGACCATGGTAAGTGGCTTTAGAAATCTCTTTTCTAATTAGTACCTCGTGGGAGCGGCCAAGGTGCTCAGGGGAGCTTTCCACTCGAGTGGCCACCTCCCTTTAAGACGCCCTCGTAAGGCACAAGGGGTGCCTGTGTCGGCACATGAGTTTTGTGTTGATGTTAGCAACGTCCGGACTTAGTTCGCTGGAGTGCCTCCTTTCTTTCTGCCAACGTCTGTTCCTGTGGAATTCCTCGTTCCATCTTCTGTGTTTCCGACTCAGATTTACATCTCCCTCCCGTTTAAAGCCCGCGTCTGTGCACATCTTTTGCGTTAGTTAAAATTTTGTTGAGTGTATGAACAGCCCCTTCCTTGAATAGGGCTTTGCCGTGAGTGGTGGTGATAACTGTAAGAAACAAAAATGCAAAAAAAAAAAACAGGGTCTTCGCAACCCGGTCTCTTCCTTTTTCTTGGAATCACTCTGGGTCCAGCTTTGGGATCTTATGCATAAGAAACAAGATCCTGGAAGCTCTAGGAGAAAACCAGTTTTGAGGCCTAATGGGAAAAGATGCTAGTTCTACTGAAAGGGTGAAACCCTACCTGAGAGTGTTTAACTTGAGGACTGGCATCCAAACCATTGCGTCCTAGAAATTGACTTTCTGGAATGTTCTGGGGTTAAAGAGTTTCGGGGGCAGAGGAGAAGACGCTGGACGCCAACTGAAAGGTGCGAAAGCCCCTTACTGGAGTTGTTGGTGAGGTTAATAGTCTGGGTAGTATATATTATATATATATATATATTATAATATATATATATAGTATATAGTATATATTACTAGTATATATATGTATATATATATATCAGTATAGTATAGTATATATATAGTATATAGTATATATATATGATATATATATAGTATATAATATATATATATATATAGTAATATATATCATATTATTATATATATTTAGTGTATGGACCGGAGTCAAAATGATTGTTTGACTGTTTGGGATGCTAGTCTTTAAAGAGTGGCGATGAAGGAAAGCGGTCTTAAAGTAGGGTGGTGAGGATGCTGATGTTTACTCCTTTCAAGCTTTGATTAAAATTATATATATATATATATATATACTATATATATATATATATATATATATATGAGTATATATATATATAATATATAATATATATATAGTGATATATAATATATAGTATAACTATATATATATACTATATATTATATATATATAATATAGATATACGGTATATATAATATATATATTAGTATATTAGTATATATATATATATTATAGTATAGTGTACGTTAGTATATATATATATATATATAAATATATATATATAGGTATATATATACAGTATATATATATATAATATATATATATATATATATTATATATATAATATATATATAATATATATAGGTATATATAATATATGATATATTAGGTATAGTATATATATATATATATATATAGTATAGTATAGATATATATATATATGACTAGCATATATATAATATATAATATATAATATATAGTATATATATATATATATAGTATAGTATATATTATATATTAGTATATTATATATAGTATAGTATATAGCGTTATATATGTATATATCATATATATCCTATCCCTATATATATATATATATTATATATATATATATATACTATATATATATATATATGAGTATATATATATATATATATGATATATATATAATATCATATATATATATATATATATTTATATATATATATATATTATATATATATATATATATATATATATCTATACGGTATAGTATATATATATATATAATATATATATATATATATATATATTATAATATATGATATATATATATATATATATAGTATAATATAGTATATATATATGATTATATATATATATATATATATATTATAGTATATAATATAATAGTAGGAGGGGCCATGGCCCCCCCCGAAATTTTTTTGACACTTAAAATTTTTAAGTATTCATATCTGTCAATAATCTAAAGTTCAGAGGTTAAATTAATTTTATAAAATTCGTCGCTGTTATGAACAAATGTAGTAACAGTAATTTAGTTTAATGTTTAACCTTGATGCAATCCCTAAGCAACCTCGTAATCTTTCTTCTCATTCCCGCAAAAATTGCTATAGAATTTATTGTAATAATAGGTGAAACATTTGATTATAATGTTTAAGGAAGTAAATTTATAGTTTAAAAATAAAGAAATAAAATTTATAAAATATAAAAAGTAAAAAGTATAAAGTAATAAAAATATAAAAAGTAACAAATAATAAGGAACAAGACGGAATAAATAAAAGAAGATATATATGAAAAATATATAAATCAAGAATAAGAAAAAGAAACTTATATCACCACCAATTTTTGACATCTTCAATCCAAATTCAAAAATGGAAATAAAAACTCCAACCAGGAATATCTTCAAAAAGAAATTGAATGGTAAGAATAACTATATTTGACTTTAATCATATATATATATATATATATATATATATATATATATATATATATATATATATATATATATATATATATATATATATATATAATATTCTATAAAATTTTTTTTTTTTTTTATGATTACATACTAAGTATTATAATAAGTATTAATAAGTATGAAAAAGATATATAGAAAATAAAAAATTTAAAGAAAATCATAACAAAGAACATTAAAAATGTTTAATGGAATAAGTTTATTTCTATTTATTCTATTTACACAAATCTTTTATAGTTTTTTTATTTTATAAATGAAGAAATTAGAGAAAATATGTTTTTGCAAATCAAACAGTATGAGCATTTACCGGCTGATCAGTGTTTAACTTTTTGTTCAAATAATTTTTTTTCATTTTTTAAAGCTTGTGAAGCAATATTTTGTAAAGAATTTAATGTTGTATGCATGAACAATAATATAACAACTTACTTAGCAAATAAGTTAAAAGAGCTCAATTATAAATTTTGTTCACCTACAGTAGAAAATTTTGCATTACGGAAATTTGTAAACATTAGGATATATTATAGTTTGAAGTTTTATAATGATATTAATTTTTCAAAAGTTTCTGATAAAACAAAGAAACTAAATTTTTTTTGAATTAATAGAAATAAACTTTTATTATTATTATTATTATTATTATTATTATTATTATTATTATTATTATTATTATTATAGCAGAGTTCTTTTATAATAATGTGGGTGTTCCTGGCAACGAACGGGCCGATGGGGAAGCCAAACAGGCGGCTGCACACAGGGTGTCGAGTGCCCGTTACCTTCCTCCTGCTGTGCGCCTGGGCCATTTCCCTGCTACAGATTTCTCCATCTCTTTGCGTCGGGGCTTCCTCTCTGGCTAGTAGTCATGTTGGGCGGATGATGCTCGTGGAGCCAAACTTCTGAATGTCAAACCCGTCCTTGGCCGGTGGTCTTCATCTTGTCAAGAGTCGCCTGAGGAACACTGAATGGAAATAATGCTAGTCGAATCTGTTGAGATATCTGTGGATAGAATCTATATATATATATATATATATATATATATATATATATATATATATATATATATATATATATATATATATATATATATATATATATATATATATATATATATATATATATATATATATATATATATATTCTTCATCTACCTTTCCTTTTTCTCACCAAGACTGGGGGTAAGGTGCGTGACGTGCATCAAAAAAGAAAAGCAGCAGAAGAACATGACAAAAGTGGAAAAGAAAGCCCAGCCTGTCCTCCATCTCTGCACCATTAAATAGTGTGAACTCGTCGCAGTCAGAAAATCCACCCTAGAGCTTCATGGGGCCACGACGGACCCTCACTATGGTAAATCGTCAATCTAAGGGTTCATCCCTTGGCCCAGGTGGGCCTCAACCATACCCCCTCACAAACCCCCGCCATTCGCTCCTATTATACACCTTTCTTCTCGCCTCTGCCAAACTCACATTTCTCTCCTCCAGACATTCCTTTACTGACTCAATCCACTTTTTCTTCGGTCTCCCAGCCGGTCGGTTCCCAACACACTCGCCACTATACATCCACTTAACAAACCGACTCTCATCCATCCTTTCCACATGACCAAACCATCTCAATATACTTTCATCTATTCTCTCATTTACCCCTTTATTCTTGCCACACAACGGTTTTTTTTTGAGTTAGTGTACAGGAGCCACCACGGCTCACAAAGCGGCCACACTGGGTTGAAAAAATCAACAACAGGGGCGGGTCCTGGAGCATACATATTTCAAACGTCAAATGAATATTTAAATAGAGAAATGAATATTCAGTCAATTAAAAATAAACAAACACTAAACAAAAGTACATCCACAGTCCTGTGTTGTAATTCTGTTGAAGCCACTTTACACAGCTCAGCTAAATTTTATATATATATATATATATATATATATATATATATATATATATATATATATATATATATATATATATATATATATATATATATATATATATATAATATATATATATATATATATATATATATTAGTGATAGGACGATTAATCGTCATCGTCATCTGCAAAAATCGGCATATTTTTTTAAATCGTCATCGTCATCGGCAAATTTCGCCGATTATTTTGCCGATTAATTGAACAAATATTAAGAATTTTGAATAATATTAAAACTCAATAATAATAATAATAATAATAATAATAATAATAATAATAATAATAATAATAATAATAATAATAATAATAATAATAATAATAATAATATATATATATATATATATATATATATATATATATATATATATATATATATATATATATATATATATATATATATATATATATATATATATATATATACACTTTTTTATATAATAATATATATATATATATATATATATATACTTTTGCTTATGGTATGTATGACATTCCAGTGCCTAATGGTTCGCCTTTCTGTTATGCGTTCATATCCACACTCATCCTCCAGATAACATATCATATACACATACTTATATCCACACCCCTCTTCTAGACAACATCTTACAGACATCCCTATCCCTTATATCCATACTTGTAGGGAGAAAAAATTGCCCACATCGTATGTTCTGCGTGTCGTAGAAGGCGACTAAGGGACGGTGGTAGTTAGGTTGGCTGCCTACTACCACTTATCTTTTGCCAGGAATGCTAATACATGCCTCGGAGAAGGTCGTGATCGCAGTAAGCGCCCTTCTATCCTTCGGCGAAAATGTATGAATCGTATCTGTATATGAAATGTCAGAGAGAATAAATGTTGAGGAGATGGGGAGAGATGGATGTATTTAGAAGAGCAAATTTGATTTGCTCGCTGTGACTGAAACAAAGATGAAAAGAAACGGTGTGAAAATGAGTGGTGTGGTGTGAAATGTGTTTGGTGTGGTGGTGGAAAGGAATGAGGGGGATAGAAGGATTTACATTTCTGAATAGTGACTTGTGAAAAGAGCTATGGTAGATTTTGTGTGTGTGAGTACTAGAAGTCTAAAGGTTAAATTTAAGTTTGAAAAGGTCAAAATTTGTGTGGTTGCGACATATGATCCATCTGAGGGTAATGTTGAAAAGAGTACGATTTTCTGGGATAATCTGAATGATGTTTTGGATGGGAATAGGAGATTCAGTTCATTTGCCACATATCTGCCCATTCAAGGATTTTTTTTTACAGTTGTCACCACCACTCACGGGCAGAGCCCTATTCAAGGAGGGTGTAGTACTCTCAAAAGTTCACCCTCTGGCGCAAATTACGCATATGAGCACAGACGCAGGCTTTAAAGTGAGGAGATTAAATTCAGCAGGAAATACAGAAGATGGAAGAGAATTCCACAGAACAGAGGTGGTGGGAAAGAAAGAAGCACCACAGCAAACTAGCCTGGAGTTACCAATGTCAACACAATACTCGTGCGCAGATACAGCACCTATTGTGCTACGAAAGCGTCGTAAAGGTGGTGGTACGCGAGTGATAAGTTCCCTCGAGCACTTGCCGCTGCAGTACCTATAGGATAGAGATAAAGCACCAACATCGCCTCGCAAAGATAGAGGGTCAAGTGAACTGGAAAGTACAGAACAGTTTATAAGCCTTTTGCCGTTGACTCGACCCTGTCCAAAAAGCCGGGTGAAACAGAGCCCCCCCCCCCCAGATATGAGAGCAGTACTCCATACATGGGCGGATGAGACCCTTGTATAGCGGAGCAACTGAAAAGGAGGAAAGTCTCACAATCTAAACAAAATTTCCAGTTCTTTAGGCCGCCCTAGCAACCGTTGTGATGTGAGGTTTCCAAGACATTTTTTTTTGTTCATGTTAAGGCCAAGGATGTTTATATTGTCAACAGGAGAGACGAGAGAACCGTCGAAAGAGACAGGAAAGTTAGAAGGTATTTTGGAGAAGGAGATTTGTAGAAGTTAGGTTTTTAAAGAATTGAATTTCACAAAGTTATTTCTATCCATCAGCGAGAATAAAATCGGAAAGATTAAGACAGAGGCAATTCAGAAGTAAGTGGGAGTTGAATTGTTAAAGTTAAAGAATGATTCGAGTCATCCAGATACGGTGGATAGAGTTAAGAGGTGCAGGTGAAGATCATTATTGAAAAGTAGGAATAAAGTAGAGGAATAAGACAGAACCCTAAGGAACACCACTATTGACAGAAAAAGAAGAAGAAGTCGCCCCATCAACAACAGCCGATGTTGAGTTTGAAAGAAAGCTAGATATAAGTACGCAAGAGAAGGAGGAAACCCAAAGGAGGAAAGCTTAAAGAGCAGTGACGCATGCCATACTCGGTCAAATGCTTTGGATATGTCAAGCGCCACCACCCAAGTCTCCCCGTAGTTCCTAAAAGCGAAAAACCATAAATCAGTTGGAATGAATGTATATCGCAGTAGACTTCGTGCAACGAGAGCCGTACTGGCGATTGGAAAGAAGAGAATGAGATTCTAAGTGAGAGTTGAGAAGGGTTCCAAAGATCTTAGATAGAATACAAGTGAGAGCTATAGGGCGATAGTTAGAAGGATAAGAGCGGCTTCCTTTTTTCGGAATAGGTTGGACATGTGAGCGGTCCCAGCACGGGGTGGGGAAAGTGCGCGGATGTAGGCATGGAGACTCGAGTGAGCGAGGGCCGAAGAGATTAGCCTTTTCAGTTGGAGAATTAACAACACGAGCAATCAGATCGAATAAGAGGAGAAAAGGCAGATTTACAGAAGTTAGACAGAAAGATTTGTCAGTAGGTGAACCAAGGAGGTTAGCGCACTTTCCTTTGATGAAAGCCAGCTTTGCTCGTCGAAATATCCCTACAACGATTTCTAGCTGAATGAAAATTAGCGAGTGATAGGAGAACGAGAATTCCCCACCCGATAAGCACTGTCTCTAGCCTCAATGGCCCGAGAAAAAAAAACTCGAACCATGGATTATTAGGAAAGAAAGATTTAGTTTTAGAAGGAATGAATGAGGAAAGAAAAATTTAGCTGAAGGAATGAACCTGCTCATCCCATCAACGATTACAGCTCCCTCCTTATCTTTTAAATCTTTATACATCCATCATTATTCCTTATTGAGGTAGCCAATTTGCTATCATCTGCAAACTTGGAAACCTTACATTTAAGTCCCTGGTCTAAATATTTTATACATGTATGAGGAACAGCCACTTGACCTAAGAAATCGTTCCGGACCACAAACATGTCTCCTCATTTCCATTAATAAATACTTTTCATTTTCATTGATTAACTATTATTATTATTATTATTATTATTATTATTATTATTATTATTATTATTATTATTATTATTATTAATGTGTTATTATTATTATTATTATTATTATTATTATTATTATTATTATTATTATTATTATTATTATTATTATTATTATTATTATTATTATTATTATTGAGACTTAAGGAATCAAAAATTTTGATCACTAAAATAATTTCGGGAGGTTGAACCCCCTGACCCTCCTGTCTACAGCCTTATATATATATATATATATATATATATATATATATATATATATATATATATATATATATATATATATATATATATATATATATATATATATATATATATATATATATATATATATATATATATATATAGAGAGAGAGAGAGAGAGATAACAAAATAAAGAGAGAGAGAGAGAGAGAGAGAGAGAGAGAGAGAGAGAGAGAGAGAGAGAGAGAGAGAGAGAGAGAGAGAGAGAGAGAGAGAGAGAGAGAGAGAGAGAGAGAGAGAGAGAGAGAGAGAGAAATTTTTTTAAAATAGTTTTTCAATTAATCGTCATCGTCATCGGCAAAATTGCTCTAATCGTCATCCTCATCGTAAAAAATCAAATCATCGTCCATAAAAATATATATATATATATATATATATATATATATATATATATATATATATATATATATATATATATATATATATATATATATATATATATATATATATATATATATATATATATATATATATATTATATTTTATATATATATATATATATATATATATATATATATTGAATTAAAGTTTCTTAAACTTGTATAAGCAGCAGTTTAAATCATGTTTGCCAAATACTTTCAAAATGAAGCCATAACATTTTTATTTTTTACATTTTACTGAAAATGGAAGATGCAAAGAGGAAATTAACAAAAGAATAGAAAAGGTTAACATTGAATTCAACAAATAGTAAAATATCAATATACACAAGTGAAAGATTTGTTAAATGCTATTTGTGGTCACGAACAATGGCTCACAGGAAATAGAATGACTACCGAAAAAATTCTCAAACTATTCAAAAGTTGCCCTGTAACCAAATAATATAGAGATGAAGATAAAATTTTACAATGCTCATTAGCCAAATTCACACTTACTGGGTTTCAAATGAGTATTATTTGCATCCACAGTCCTGTGTTGTAATTCTGTTGAAGCCACTTTACACAGCTAATCTAAATTGAAATTGTATATATATATATATATATATATATATATATATATATATATATATATATATATATATATATATATATATATATATATATATATATATATATATATATATATATATATATATATATATATATATATATATATTGAATTAAAGTTTCTTAAACTTGTATAAGCAGCAGTTTAAATCATGTTTGCCAAATACTTTCAAAATGAAGCCATAACATTTTTATTTTTTACATTTTACTGAAAATGGAAGATGCAAAGAGGAAATTAACAGAAGAATAGAAAAGGTTAACATTGAATTCAACAAACAGTAAAATACACAACATTAAAAAACAGTAAAATACACAAGTGAAAGACTTGTTAAATGCTATTTGTGGTCACAAACAATGGCTCACAGGGAATAGAATGACTACTGAAAAAATTCTCAAACTATTCAAAAGTTGCCCTGTAACACCACCAATTCATAATCACAAAACAGGCGTATGATAGGGTTAATAGGGAAGCTCTATGACAGGGGTTAGTGATATATGGTGTTGGTGGTAGGCTTCTGAATGGAATCAAAAGTATGTATGAGGATAGTGAGGCGTGTGTAAGAATAAATGGTGTCAAATTTGATTGGTTTAGTATTAATAGCGGAGTGAGACAGGGTTGTGTTATGTCTCCTTGGTTATTCAATTTATATATGGATGGGGTTATGAAAAATTAGAGTTGGCAGAAATGGTGTTAGAATGATGGAGATGAGTGGAGGGTACCCTACCTATTAGATGCGGATGAATTGGTTCTTTGTGGCGAATCTGAAGAGAGTTTGAGAAGATTGGTAGAGAGGTTTGGCAGGGTGTGTAAAAGGAGGGGCTTGAAAGTTCTCCACTAAAATTGCTTAATTTATAGAAAACCCTCCTTCCACTGTTGCATTTCCATGCGAAAATATCAGTCCTAATTTAATAATTTGCCACAATTCAACATAACATTGATTCCCAGGTACTATAGAAGAAAAAAACTAATCAAGTCTCTTAGAAAGACAATCACCATCTAAAAATATTTTGAATTTTAATTCAAGGGTAGAATGAGCTTCACTGCAAAGTAGAGTATATTGTGCTTTTGCTTTCTAGAAAAATAGGGAGCAAGTCCATGGTTAATCACATATTTACATTTCATCGACCCCATTTAAAAAATTTGAAGCTACCGCACTATCTGGAAACATTAATTTAAATGTTTCCCCTATATCTGCACACGAGTTTAAAGACATTTTATCATCCACCACCTTTAATGCCCATAGTATTTCAGATCCTGTAACATCATCTTTAATGCAAAAAGATGAAACTGATTGATAAACTGATTTTGGTTGGTTATTAATAGAACACTCAGGGTCATTTACAATCGGTTGAGTATGATTAGAAGTTGATGGAATGGCATAATTTTCAGTGCACACACTTTCACTAATATTTGTATTATTAGAACACATAACAAAAAAGTTTTTCAATGATGGTTGGTCCTGCTGAGTTTTGATTAAATTCAAAGGAGTTTCCTCTCTTGAATGTGAAACTTCGGCTTGGCGTCCCATGTTAGATAGATCAAAGGTCTTTTTACATACTTTACTGTATGCCTTGGAACTATCAGGTCCTTTACCCAACCACCTGATAAACTGTGGGTTCAGTTTGACGTCCAACCACTGGTCGTTAAAGTTAGTTTTTTGTTTGAAGTCATTTTATAAATAAATAATAAATACCTTCAACTGCACAAAAATCCAAAATCACTTCGTCAAACCTCAAAAAACACCTCAAAAAGTATAAATCCCTAAAAAGAAAAAGATAAACAGATTAAGTCATACAGTCTAAAACACATCCATACACCAATCACCTTCAATCAAAAGGATGAACTTGGAACAACCTCTACGAACAGAATAGGAAGAATAGTAGGTATTAGTGAACTAAAAATAGAAAGAAACAGGATAGAAGCAGATTTATGGAATGTCATTCCTCGCCCATCCTTTTCATTCACTTATCAAATACATCTCTTATTCCACAATTATACAGTAAGGAAAAAATATATATCAAAAATATGCAACTTGGTCCATGGATCATTCTTCATATGTTTTGAAATTTTAAAATTTCCCTGACTTTTTTGGAATTTCCCTGACTTTCAGCATATCTTAAAACGTTTCCCTGACTTTCCCTGACCATTTCCCTGACTTTTGACATTCCTGACTTTTCCAAAAAATGTGAACTCTGTATTTTTATGTATTCTATATTTTAAAAATAATATATATATATATATATATATATATATATATATATATATATATATATATATATATATATATATATATATATATATATATATATATATATATATATATATATATATATATATATATATATATATATATATATATATATATATATATATATATATATAAATATATATATATGAAAACAAAAGTAAAATGTGAATATGAAACACTTTTAGCTTTTCAAAAATTGAATGTATGCAAAAAATCAAATTTCATAATATCATTATATTAGCATTACTATGTGAAAATGTAGACCAAATGAAACGTAACTTTTCTTATTAAAAAAACAAAAAATCATTTAGAAATAAAAAAAGGGTGAGAAAAATGACCATGTAAGAGGGGAAAATGGAAACACCTCAAATATTTTATAGGAAAATGATATATATATATATATATATATATATATATATATATATATATATATATATATATATATATATATAAAATATTATTTTATCTATATTAGGAAAATGATATATACCAGCATATATATATATATATATATATATATATATATATATATATCATTATCTTAAACTAATGCCTTCTCTTTGGAAGTTTTTAAAATAGAAAACACCTCTCCTAATATCTTTCACATCCCACTTCTGAATGAGTTGAGTATGTTCTACAAGACTTATGTCTTCTGCAGCTGGCTCCTTGAAAGTTAAATAACCTGCGAGTCCTTTTTGGGAAGTTTCAGTTTTTCTCAAAAGTTTTACAGTACATGTGCCATCTTCGTCCTTTTCAAGAATTTTTCCAACATGGTGAAAGGGTTGAATATTTGTATTCTGACTTTTGTATTCAACTAGGGCATAATCATTTATGTCTGGCAGTACTTCATTAGGTGGTTGAGGAAATGCTTTTTTTGGGGGGTGAATCATTAGTATAAATGATTATGTGCATAAATGTATTGTAAAATAAATATTATTCTAGGGATTTAACATGAAAAATATGTTTCTTCTCTAAATATAATGTGTTTCATTTTCCCCCACAAGGGTGTTTCATTTTCCCCCACTTTACAAAAGTAGTAATTTCAAAGAAACTAAATATAATTATTGAAAAGTATTAATAGCAGTACTTACGGTATATTGGTCTTAACTACAAGCGGTGTTGAAATTTCAGAAAAAATCCTTTTGCGTTTTTTTTTTTGTACAACTCTTAGTTTACACATAAAAATTTACTAATTTTATCTGCAATTTTTGGAAATTTTTTTAGTTAAAAATATCAGTTTTCTTTACATCATTTTAAATGAAAAAAAAATTTCAAAGCCCTAAGTAACTAAATAACCTCTAAAAGCTACCAATTTTTTAATTTTTCTAAAATTTTTATCATGATGAAGATGAGTGGTAGTAGTGTTTCATTTTCCACCATGTGTTTCGTTTTCCCCCATTTGACGGTATATATATATATATATATATATAATATATAATATATATATATATACATAATATATAAAAGTATAAATAAATATATAATATATATATAATATATATATATATATATATATTAGTTAATATATATATATATATATATATATATATATATAATATATATTTTTTTTCTATATA
>JABUQX010050154.1:30000-34409 GCA_015478945.1 Trachelipus rathkii
ATAATTGTTGTTTTTGGCTTTATGTATGTCTCTATTACTTTCATTATCATTTCACTACTCCTGCTCATTACTGGACTAAAAAAACATTTACTTGATATTTTCTGCACCTCCTATGACCCACGACTTTTCCACCATATTTTTGTTTACGAAAAACTGAATTCGTCATTTAACCACTTATTTTTCATCTCCTAATTTTTCTTTGCTGATTGCATTACAGCTATCATCACATTATCTCTCTAACAAAAGTTAAGGCCAGTCTGATATTGCACACTACCTAAACCGAGGAATTCATTTACTTTGCCTGATGTTAGATCATTCAGAATCAATAAATTATTTGAGCACTACTTTAATGGTAGACGGGGGCAGATAAAAAAGAACATTTTTGAAAAAGCTGAATATTTCTCGATAATTTTTTTAGTACATCTAAAAAAAAAAATTTATCTTAATATGTATACTGAACACTGAATTTGCAAGTTTACATATTTATTATTTCCGTTCATTATAAAACCGAAATTTTAACAACAGCCTAAGACTCGTGCTGCATTACTAGTTATTGCCAACTAAATTCTCCAGCATCTCTTTACGCAAGAAATTGAACATTCAAACTGCTTCAAAAAAATTTAGCCAACAACTATTTAAATTGCAATTTACTACACTAATATCATATTTTTATTTATATTTTTTTTATCGCCCTTCATTTTATTTCTTCTTCACTTTCCAGTAAGAAAATGTTCACTGATTTCAAAAATGTATAAATTTTTTATGTTGCTATCTTAGTTTTTTAGATACAGGTGTCCCCTTATCTGAAGGTTGACCATATTTCCACCTCGTGATTTGTGAGGGTTTATTAAAACATCTTATCTGACTTCAAATGTTAATTCTAGAAATGATCCAAGAGTTCGGGTGTATTACCCCGTGCCTAGCTATAATAAAAAAAATAAATAAATAAAATTTTTTCATCCAAAAAAAATCATAAAAAATAAAAAATTAAAATTTTCTCGGAAAAATTTTTCTAAAACTATCATAAACATATAAAAATTGTAATATAAAGCTGTTTATAATTAAAAGTATTGCAATCACTGTATTGATGAAAGTTAATTTTTTTATGAATCAAGAAAAATCCCAGTAACATAAAGCAATTACAAGTGAGTTTACCCAATAACATAGTATGTTACATAATCCCTTCTAAAATCTCTTCTAGCACAGGTCGTTATTATAATTTAAACAAATTCAATTCTTAAATTGAATAACTTAGAAATTCCTTTTTTTTTTTCAATTTTTTTTTCAATTTTTTTCAATTTTTTTCCATTTTTTATTCAAGAAAGACATAATAAATAATATGCTATCTCTGGGTTACAAATGCCTACTTTTTCTCGGAAAAATTTTCTAAACTATCATAAACATATAAAAATTGTAATATAAAGCTGTTTATAATTAAAAGTATTGCAATACTGTATTGATGAAAAGTTAATTTTTTATGAATCAGAAAAATCCCATTAACATAAAGGAAATTACAAAGTGAGTTACCCAATAACATAGTATGTCACATATCCCTTCTAAAATCTCTTCTAAGCACAGGTCATTATTAATAATTTAAACAAAGATTAAAAATCTTTTGTTGATGATACCTTCATGTCAAAATTTTTGTATAATCAAAATTAATTGTTGGAAAATGAGAGAGCAATGATAAATGATGTGTGATTGGGTCTTCGAATCTTCTCACAATATGACTCACTCCGCTTAGTTGACTCAGGTCACCCAGTGACGCTGTAAAATCATTGAAATGCAATCATTATATGATAGATGTGTATTCCTTATATTGTTTTTAGTAAATAATTCTACATGTATGAATATGGCTTTACAAAAGATGGAATAGGAGCGAAGCTTGATCGGGTACATGCCTCGTGTTATAGCTATAGAAGAGCACAGACTGTCATCTACAATGATTAATTATTCATTTTCATTTGGAAATGATGATCTGATCTTTTTAATACTATTCTCAATCTCAGATTCTTGATAGATGTGTTGTTTACCATAAGAAAATAACTCTCATGAGATATGTTTCATTGGAGTTTAGTGGTATTCCTAATCTATTAAAATGTGCTTCTAAGCTTTCAAGATACCTTCTAACATATTCAGGATCCCCACTTTCAAACGAAAGCACTCACCAGATGACCTGATTCTCCCGTTGACCTACGATTGTTACAATGTAAGAATATAATAAAGCGTGTGTGCAAAAATATTATTTATGCTTTAAATTATCAAACCCTTCTTCCGGATGGAGGTGTCCTCCTGCCCCATTTTTAGGTTCTGTTGTATAATTTAAGTAGCTACAAATATAGTGTTGGTATATTGCATGGGATTGGGAGTAAACTTTACGGTCTCGTTGGAATAAGTAAGGTATCCCGAAATACTCTTCAAATACTATATCTATTTCACTTAGAAAAGTTTATTAAGTTAATAAACACTATGTTTTCCAGGTTTCTTACATTTATACGAAGCAGAACATTGTCATTGTCGACTCTAGTTAACGACATAGTTTGGTAAATCTTATCTGTTAAAATGGTATTGGCAAAATTTCTTTTACAGTTTGAATGACCCTACCCATGAAGGTTTGCCGGCAAAACATCCATGCATGCTCCTTTTATTCGATTTTTTTTTTGGGGGAATTAGAGCAAAATAGACTTTAAATTCATTATAGTACCATATATATATATATATATATATATATATATATATATATATATATATATATATATATATATATATATATATATATATATATATATATATATATATATATATATATAGATATATATAGATATATATATATATATATATATATAGAGAGAAATATATATATATATATATATATATATATATATATATATATATATATATATATATATATATATATATATATATATATAAATATAATATATATATATATATATATATAGTTATATATATATATATATATATATATATATATATATATATATATATATATATATATATATATAGGTATATATATATCATGTATGTAACGTAAAAACTATAATAGCTAATAGAAAAATAATAACATTTTATTAATCGTGAGATTTTTATCGATGAAATTAAAAAAATAAATAAATAAATAACGCTTTTGAAAATATAAAATTGTTAAAAATAAGTTGAAAACTATGATAATTATCTGTTTTTGAGAAGAACGAAGTAGCTTTAGCGCTCCGAGGGAACGTCAAAGTTGCCAAATGTCGATTTTTTTAACTAAACGATACCCGAAGGGTAAACCAAATGGATAGCCACTTTCGGCCTACCGGGAGACGACGGGGGGACTTCGAACTAATAACTAAAATAAATAACAAAAAATTTACATTTTCTCCACAGCATAATTAAAAAAAAACAATATTTGGTAACTCCTGCTCTCGTACTACTGCAGAAATGGAAGGTTACTCAGAGCATACGCTGCCAGACCTAAGATGATACTAACATTTAAGGTGTTGTTAATAAATTTTGAATAAAAATTTTTTTTTTTGTTTACTGATGAACATTGCTGAAATCAAATGTTATTTATTTTTCCAGAAGGTTTCGTTTAGTTACATGCATGTTGCTTTCGGGATGCTGGCCATGGTCAGCCTCCCGAAAGCAACATGCATGTAACAAAAAAACAATAACAGCTACAGGAAAATAAATAAAATTTTATTAATCAGGACATTTTTAGCCATGAAATTAAAAAAAAATAACACTTTTGAAAATTAAAACTGTTAAAATTTGGAAAATCTGTGTGATAATGATCATTTTTTGAGAAGAACGAACGATTTTTTTTAACTAAAAGATATTCCAAGGGTAAACCAGAAAGATGAAAGATGGACAGAGTCGGGGTTTCTCGGCCTACCGGGGGACGACGGAGGGGACTTCGTTCCCCCTCTGTTCCTCTATCAGCCAGAACCCCTAAAAGGAAATAAAAAAGAAAATTAACATTTTCTCCAGAGCATAAAAAACAATGGTAACTCTTGCTCTCGTACTACTGCAGAAATGGAAGGTTAAAAGATCGTACGCTGCCAGCCCCAAGATTATACTAATATTTAAGGTGTTATTAATAAATATTAGAATAAAAAAAAAAAAAATTAAGTTTCATCGATGAAATTGCTTGCTGAAATCAAAAATGTTATTTATTTTCCTGTACGCTGTTATAGTTTTTTAGTTACATGGATGCTTTCGGGAGGTTGGCCTATATATATATATATATATATATATATATATATATATATATATATATTATATATATATATATATACATATATATATATATATATATATATATATGAAGCGGCGCACGAAACGCGAAGCGTTTCACGATAAATGCGAAATGGTTAAAACACCCAAAACTGATGAACGAAGTACATTTG
>JABUQX010050155.1:0-7500 GCA_015478945.1 Trachelipus rathkii
AGAGAGATACTAAACCCCGTTGAACCTCCACGCGTACTCTATGCGACCAATAATTTGTTTTCCCTACCTTCCAATGGTTAAGTAGTTGTGGTTACGTACCGAAATGACGTGTCCTAGTTAGAATATCACGGTCATGAGCTATTCGTCTTTGTTTTGTCTGGTGGTGGTTGGGGGGGTGGCATCAGCATTGCCTGTTATCTTACGTTTAGAAGAAGGCCTTCTGGGGATCGCGCTACCATTACCTGCTTAGCCCCTTACCTGTTATAGATAGAAGCCGCCCTATTTCATCTCGGTCGAGAAGTCTCAGCATCATCAGTGGAAGCTGTTTGCGGATATGGGTATGCCAATAGATTAACATGAAGCGCTCGAGCTTGTTAAATGAATGGGGGTTATCTGTATCACAGGGTGGCCCTGACGATCACAAGCGTTTAACCTCCCTGGTTTTTTCCTTACATGAAAACATTCCGAGGGTACATATAGGGTGTTGGTTGCGTCGTAATGCGTCATCTGTTTTCTCACCAAGTGCGCACGCAGTTACAATAAGTGGTAAAGAATCCATCGAGTTGTTCCTAAAGATGAACGAAGAATTCCTACATAGATTAGAAGATACGAATACACTGGAAGACCTCATACACACAGCGTATCGACTTGGTTTACAGTATGCTATAGTGATAGTTTTAATGTTTAACTATAAAACATTGCTTAAGAAATGAATGGATGGTCGTAGACCCTTGAGTCCGTTTTACTCGTGTATGGAACGAGGAAATGAGTGGTGAAATGATGTAAAAATCATAACTCTGAAGATTTCAGCTGCAGAAATGTACTCCTTCATTACGGGGGAGGGAAGGGTAGGATTAGATTCCTACGTTGAAACGACGCAAGCAATTCTCCGATGCAGTTAAAGTAATCTATTATTATTTACTGTAAATATTACTACCTCTGTGTAAATATTATCGTAGCATTTGTAAATAAAGATGTTTTATATTTTTACATTTCCTTATCCTTTTTATTTTCGGGATTATATCTATATATATATAGTATATATATATATATATATATATTTATATATATAATATACTATATAGTATATATATATATATATATATATATATATATATAATTGTATTGAAAGTCAAATATTTGCTCTAATATTCAAATATATATATATATATATATATATATTAAGAATATATATATAATATATTATTAAAATTATATACATTTATTTTTATTTATTTTACTTATCTTTTAACTTTACATTATTTTTAATTTAATTTTGATTTTATTTTATTTATTTTTGTTATTTTTATTTATTTTTTATATTTATTTTAAATTTAATTTCTATTATTTTATTTTATTAAATTTTTTTAATATATTATTTTATTATTTTTATTTTAGTTATATATTTTAATTTTTGTGCTATTTTATTAATGATATTTTAATATTTATTTTTATTTTATTATTTTATTATTTTATTTTTTATTATTTTTTTCTTTTATTTTTTTATTTTATTTATTTTTATATTTATTAATTTATATATATTTATATAAAAATTATATATATATAATTATATATATATATATATATTATATATATAATATATAATATATATATATATATATATATATATATTATATATATATATTATATAATATAATATATATATATAATATAGTATATTATATATATTATAATATATACTATTATATATATTATATAATATATGGCGGTTTCAAATTATTGATCAGTAGCTAGCATGGGGGCGAAGGAGATAGTTGATAAACATTACTTCAACCTGAGGGAACCAAATAGTGTTTTGACCTTCAAGTGGTTCCCTTCTGATATCCTAATATTCTGGTCAAAGAGCTGAAAAATTATCTAGAGGGGGAAGAGGCATTTACTCTACATACCTTGTACGAAAAAATTATCCCTACCCGGAAAAACCATAGCCCCCCAGGTCGATAGTGTGTGGCAAGTTAGATTTAACGGAGATGATTAAATATAGTTCTTATAAATGATGGGTTTCAATATGTGCTTTTTACTATTAATGTATACCCTCTAGATACCTATGGTTTGAAACCCCTTAAAAAGATAAAAGATCAGCTACAGTAGCCAGTGCGGGTACTTGAAATGTATAAAGGACGAGAACGGAAGAACACCCCTAATCTTTTGGACAATTCAGGGATGTGAGTTCAAGGGCCGGCGATTTCAGGAAGATGCTCTGGGAGTATGGTAAAGCTACTACAATAATTTTCCGTAAACAAAGGCTGCCATAGTTTGAAAGAGTACACCGTATCTATTAAAGAACGCCATGCATAGGTATTTTACTAAAATGCATACTTTTAATATATTGATATACTGGACGATCTGGCTTATTCTTATAACAGGTCTTACCATAGAACTATAAAGTCAACTCCTTTAAAGAGAAATGACGAAAACTAGAAGTCATACATCGCATAGGGTCGAGAAAGAAAACAAAATAAACCGATAAATTCAGGAATAAGGTAACGATTATGTAAGAGTATCACGATCCGAAGAGATTCAGAAAAGGAATATGAAGCTTGGATGGACTACCTGAAGGTTTTTAAAGTTCACAAATATCCGAACATAAGCCGTGACAGTTTAAAGGCCTATATTATCTGGAGGATTTAGATGGTGAAAAAAAAAATAAAAGGAGGGTTCTCATAAACAGGAATACAAAAGTGAAGGGTTCAACCGCCTGTAACTCACGAAATATAAATTGAAAAAATATTAGCTACGAAAGGTAAAGAAATAAACAGGTACTGGTGAAATGGAGGGGGTATCCTGCTAAGTTTAATACTTATATAAAAGCAAATGAAGTTAAGAATCATTAATCAGTTGATATTATAATCATGGAGAGGTTAGATCACTTTTATTTAACCTCTACCATCTTCAAGCATCCATGATTTACATCCTGATAATAAACTCGCTGATTTTACTACTGAGCTAGTTAACCATGTTGTTTACCTTGAACGAACAGAGTATGAGGTTGGATTATGTGAAATGATATTAAATACGGACCATAGAAAATTTACGCCGACTGCTTACCTCACAATCTATTCTGGATGACAGTGTACAGAAGTGTAGAATGTGTGGAAACTATATTACAAGTGAAAGTGAAAGATACTCGTAATCTGAAAAGGACTACAATTGCCAAAACAGCTGAATACGGGCTAACATTTGCTACAAAAAGAAATAACTTCAATTGAATGATTATGCTGCTGCGACGGTCTTTATATTAAATCAGTACCTTGCTATTTTCAGTCTTTAAACGAATCTTCTTTGATATGGTATTATGTGTAAGGATTTGATATACAAAACTGATATGCGAACCAATGAAGATAAAGTAATAATATCTTTAAGATCAAAAGCAAGTGTAAACCTGCGAGATCGTGATACGTTTTTTCTCGAGCGATCACAATGGCAGCGAAAACATATTCGTAAGCGGTATGGCGAACTGGATATACTTCATGACATCCCTACTATGCTGAAGAGGGTAATACTTTCTGTGGAGAATAAACCCTTGACTTGGCATGAACAAAAAGACGATGCAGACCGAGTACTGCATTATACATGTACCCCCTCCGAGCGTACCATACGTCCGGGTCTAGCGTACGTTTATACAGATGTTGTTTCCCATCAGTATGTAGGTAACGTTACAGCCCCTTTGTTACGAGTTGTCCACCTTACTGATAAGGTGATTACCTTTCCGAATGTTCATTACCTTCCTCTAAGTAAAGCCCAAATTTGCTCTATAAGGGTATACATTAAAGACGTAGAGGGGAATGCATTCCGTTTTACACCGGGGAGTCTAATATGTAAAATGCACGTACGGAGGAAAAGGTATTACTAGACTTTATACGTGAAGACACTATGTCAAACTTGAGAGGTACGGTTACACCTATTTAAATCAATGCATAGTTGGTTTCCACTCATTCAATAACTATCTTCTATACTGCAAAGTTTAGTTAAAAGAAAACCTCTAGTTGTTGAAAATGAGGGTTGAGAGGTTACTTTGTTGGCTCTAGAAAATCCAACGATGGCCATTGGGTGGTTTTCGCTGGATTTTGTGCCCCGGCTGCTTAAGAGGTGCCGATGGCCCGCTTGTTGAAAACGCAGCGGGCAGCGCTAGTGATTAAGAGGCAGAATAAAGGCGGTAACAGCTAGGGTATGGAGTGAGGTAGTTGTGTCTTGTTCGCGGGTGGGGGATATGTGCCTGAGCGGAAGATTGATGGGTGTAGGGATTGTGGGGTTGTATTGTTTGTTGCGGTTGTTAAGAACGTGAGACGGGTTGTTGGCGAGATGCCTCCGACTGAGCTAATTTTGGTTTGGTATTAATGAACGTTAAGGCGCTACGAATATTTAGGAAAGAAAGAGAACCAGGTCTAGTTTGGTGTGGTGGTGGCTTGATAGAGATTAGAAAGAAGGGTCAAGGTTCAGTCAAGGTCAATTTGGTTTTGGGGCCAAAATAAGTTGGTGAGGATTGGTTATAATGGTGGCTTTGTATGTTCTGACGCTTGTTATAGGTGTGTGGCTATGGTGTAGTAGACGAGTAGTGTTATATGGAAGTAAAGGAAAGATTTGTGTTCTTTTGGGAGGATGTTGTAAGGGTGGTTGTGGTTTGTGTTTCGGTGGGTGGATTTGGGTAAGCTTGGAAGGTTGTTTTTTTTGGTGAGGTTGTGTTTTTATTGTTCTGTGTGGGGTTGTTTGGCGGTGTTGGGGGTTTTTTTGGCTGGTTTGGTTAGGATTGTTGTTTCGTTTGAGTTGTTGTGTATGTGTTATGGTTGGTTTCGGAAAGTAGGAGTTTTGTGGTGGAGGTGTGTTGTGTGTAGTGGGTGGCAGACGGGTGGTAGGGGGTTGGTTGCTGTGGTGTGGTATGATGTGTAGGGGTTGGTGTGGTTGTAGAGCGTATTAGGAGGTGTGTGGGATGCGGGTGTTTGTGTTTTTTGTGGTGGTTTTTAAATGTAAATTCAGGCAAACAGAAGGTCGGAGATTGTCGAGCAGAAGGCCCAAAATCAAAGGGATATTTTTTCATTGTAAATGATAAAACTCTTAAAATTAAATATATTTAGTTACAAGAAGACCTTAACGTTTCCGATACAATCATTCTCGTCACAGCTATGTGGACTCTATAACGTTTACTTTTTACAAGGATTACTTAAAAAGCGGCCTCTTGAAGATCTCGTTAATGTATTCTCACTAGAAATCCCCGTACTCACGCTTATTGAATTGTTTCATTGATTGGGAAATCTAAAAAAATGATGTAATTTTACTCAATAAAAGAATATTTTTATAATAGCGTTTCAGTGTATGATTCCTCATCGTATTCCGATTATTTTAAAAAAGAAAACTATAGCGTATAATAATATTTCCTGTATATATAATATATTATATATATATATTATATAATAATATATATGATTATTATAATATATATATATATATATTATATACTATATATTCTATATGTATATTATATATATATATGTTATGTATATATGCAATATCTAAATGTATATTCATAAATATAAATATTTAAATATACATATAATAAACATATTTAAATAATTCAAAATAATTAAAATGAGTGCTTCATGATGACTTTTCTGTAAACTATTCGTGTGGTATAAAATATATTTATTTATTATCGTTGATAAATATGTTCAACAAATACTATAGGTCGTATATGGTATTTGAATAATTTACGGATTCCACTATATATGTAGTTATATAGTTATTTAGGTATATAGTATATATTTGATATTAGTATATAGGGTTTATTATATTATGATATATTATATGAAGTTGATATCTATATTATGAGAGTGTATTGTGTTAGTTATATTGTTATTTTCGTATGGTGTGTGGAGTTTGGATTCTATTCTAGTGGAGTGAGGGGTTTTAGAGGTTGTTTTAGGGGGGTTTTTGGTTGTGTGAGTTTGGTGTTTTGTTTGTTGTTATATATATATGATATATATGCTATTACTTGGTGGTTTTTAGGTTGCTGTGTAGGTGGGAGGTGGATGATGTGAGGGTTGTATTTGTGTGGTTTTTTTTGGGTTTGGTGGGATTGGGTATTAGGGTTTTGTGTTTGGGGGTTTTGTTGGTTGTGTTGGTGTTTTATATTGGTTTTTGTGGTTAGTTTGTGTGGTGATATATAGTTGATATATATATATATATATATATATATATATATATATATATCGATCCATTTATTTTAAAAAGAAAAAACAAAATCATATATATATATTTTTCTGTATATATATATTATATTATATATATATATATTATATTACATCTCAAGTTAATAAGTCGCTAAGCCTATGAAGCGGTCGGGAAACTTAAACTGCTATAATATTGATAGAGTGAAGTATATAGCTAGAACTAAATCGTAGCACCTCAAGCGGCCCTTAGAAATACATTGATCTTCACATAACGATGGGGGTGCCATTACTACGCAGACCGATAGGTTTCCTTATGGTAGATAGAGTTTCTGTTGTATAGAGACAGACACGCAACCGATCGAACGGATATTAGGATCTGAGCTATATATATATGTATATTAATGTACTATATAGACTATATACGTGCAAATATATAAGGTGTAAACAGAATGGCTTGGTACTCCAGACTCGTGAGTCACGCGTGAGTTAAAACGAGGATGGACATGGAACTGGCTAGTAATTACTATATATATATATATTATATTTTAAGTAAAATATAAAATATTTAAATAATTAAAATATTCATACTATTTGCTCAGAACTTTAAATATAAATCATTATATTATCTAGTAATATAAAATTTTCCACAAACTTATAGCTTATAATAATATTACGGAATTATATATTATAATATATATATATATATATATATATATATATATATATAGTATTAATTATATATTATATATATATATATTATATAATATATATATATATATATATTATAGTATAGTATATATATATATATATATATTTATATATTATATATTAAATAAAATAATAAAATATTTAAGTCCTTTAAATGATTCCACCTAATCGTATCTTCCCAAACTTAAAGTCCTAAAGTGTTTATTTATACGTAATAAAAAATTTCACTTGCCAGCTTAAAAATAACAATCCGATAGTATAATATATATATATATATATATATAATTTACTAATACTACTTATATAGTATTATATATATATATAACCATATATATATATATATCACGATATATATATATATATATATATAATATATATATAATTAAAATAAAATTTCAACTTGAAAACGTATATCGCTCCTCCAAAATATTAAATGTTATAAAATAATTAAATAAAAATATCAATAAATAATTAATTGCGGTTCGCAAACTTCAATAAAATTTCACTTGAAAACGTAAATAGCCATCCAAAATATTAAATATATATATATATATTATATTTATTATATTATATATATTATAAAAGTAAACTCTGTATATATATATAT
>JABUQX010050155.1:12500-22500 GCA_015478945.1 Trachelipus rathkii
TCGGCAAAATTATACCGATTCTTTGACCGTTCTTTGTATACAATCTGGCAAATAATTTTTTTCGACTTGCAATGAATAGATTTCAAAGCACAATATTTCGAGTCTGCCGTATTGATTTTTAATTTTAGTTTCTTCTCCTGAATTCCTATTTAATTAAAGAAAACTGGATTGAGCTGCGCATCTTTACGTAGAGCTTAAGATATCATATTAAGATTTTCAGACAGTCACGGTGAGGCAGTCATTTGGCAATGTTTCGTTAGTCATGTTATGTAATATGTTTTAATAATTATATACCCTGAACTCGTAAGTGAGCAGTGTTATATATTTACCTTGTAGGCTTGTAATAAATTGGAGCTATTGAATATAAATGCTATCCCTTGAGTTCCACCTTTTCACGTATCTCGCACAGCATCTAATATAAGTGATTGTCTTCAAAATGTTATGGAAGAATTTAATATTCCTGCTAATAAAATTTCTGTTATAGTAAGGGATAACGCACCTAATATGGGCTGCAGAGAGTTACCCAAGCAGGATTCCAGAAATTACTTTGCTTTTTACACTCTTTGAGCCACTAGTCCTCAATGATGCATATTTGAACAAAGAGATGTAAAAAAAATATCCATATGCAAACAATCGTAGGTCATTTTAATCACACGCCTCCAAGCTATTTTCAAGTATGAAGAATATCAAACTAGATTTAATTTACCCCAGCACAGATTTATTCAGGAAATACAAACCAGATGTAATAGACAGTATCATATGCTTTCAAAAAAATTTTGAAAACAAAAGACGGCTCTCATTTCATATTGCAGTGAACATTCAAAACCTGTATACTTAGAAACAATGGAAAGTTCTTGAAAATTGCTAAAAAAAAAATGCTTAAAAATTTTGTTTATTGTACAAATTTATTGAGCCCCAAGGAATCAATGGCATCGGCAATAAACCCAAATATGAAAATGATTTGCATGTTTTTTTTAAAAGAGTCAGAAAAAAAGAAATGAAGGACTTGGGTCTACAGTATCCAGCATGGAAACATTCAGTAAAAAATAGATTCAGCATTTACTTTACTGATAAGATCTTGTGCTTGCTACCTATCTTGAACCACGCTTCAAAATTACATTCCTTGAGGATGCTTATAAATAAAAAAATGGAAGATATTCTTAAGCAATGATGTGCGAAGATAATATGTTGTATAAAGGAAAGGAAAACAGTTTCCACTACCTTAAACCAATTTTCAGATTGAGCAACAGGATCAATGGCATCGGCAATCAATCCCAAACTATGAAAATGATTGCATTTTTTTTCGGCAAAGAGTCAGAAAAAAAGAACTATTTGAGGACTTGGGTCTACAGTATCAGAATGGAAAAATTCAGTAAAAATAGATTCAGCATTTATTTACTTTACTGATAGAATCTTGTGCTTGCTAACTATCTTGATCCACGCTTTAAAACAACATTCCTTGAGGATGAATATAACGATAAAAAAAGTGGATAGATATTTTTAAGCAATCGGATATGCGAAGATATATGTTGTATAAAAGGAAAGGAAAACAGTTTTCCACTACTTTTAACCAATTTTCAGATTTTTCTCATTTATCAACAGAATAGGGCGAAAAAAGTGATACTGGAAGATAATAGTTTTTAACTTCAGTTTTTGAAAGTTGTTTTTCGGAAATTTAAAGAGAAAAAAGACTTTAAAAACAGCAAAAGAAACTCATTCCTCAGGAGAAAGACACATATATTGTAAAAAAATTGAAGATGTTATAAAGTAGAAATACAGCCATATAAAAATTATGAAAACTTATTAAAAAATTCAGAAAGTCCCTTACAATGGTGGTCATCGAAATAAAGGAACCTTCAGCATTTGGGTGTCCTTGCTAGAAAATATTCAAGTTCGTCCCCTTTTCCGTGGGAAAGTGAAAGACTCTTCAGAATTGGAGGGTTCAATTTATTCTCCTAAAAAATCGGATGCATTCAGAAGCGGGAGAAAATGTTAATGTTTTTGCCACTACAACTAAGAGTCATGCATTTTAACTACAAATAATAATGATAATTTTTGCTTTCAAGAATGCTTAGTCTCACAAATTAAAGAAAATTTTTTTTTAACAAAAAAAAAGTCAAGTTCATTTATTGTAAAGATTTTTAAAATATTACAAATATTTTTAGTTACTTGATGCAAAAATAAGGTAAAATTAACTATTATCTTTAGCAAAAGATAAATATAAGAGATTAATATAACATTAATTTATAAGGTTTTAAATATCTAAAATTAGTTGATTTAACAAAATTAGGCAATATATATATATATTATTAATATATATTATATATATATTAACTATAGTTTTATTGAGCAATGAGTTGTGTCGGTGAAATGAGTATTAGTTATGATTGTAAAATCAGTTTATTGGCATATTTCACGTATATATATATATATAATATATATATATATATATATATATATTATAATATATATATATATATATTATATATTATATAGTATATATATATATAAAGAATTGGAATCGGAATCGGAATCGGAACTAGGAATCGGAAACGGAATCGGAATTCGGAATCGGGATCTTTTAACTTGAATCGGAATCCGAAATCGGCATCGGCTGAAAATTGGAATCGTACCAAAATCCTTATTATAGTATTATTGATATATATATCATTACCGGTGGTTCATTCAGATCCACTAGTTTACGGTAATTAGATTACGATCGAGGTGACCAGTATCGCGTGGCGGCGGTCTTATATATATATATATAATATATACTATATATATATATATAGTATATATATATATATATATATATATAGCTAGATATACAGTATAGCTTAAATATCCTTACATTCCTACATGCTATATATAGCGATTGTATGATAGACGGATAGCGGCCAGTATTTATATACTATATATATATATTAATAATATATTATATATATATATATATATATATATAATTATATATATATATATATATATATATATATATATATATATAGTATATCCAACTAGGTTCTACTATATTTTTTGACAGTTGCCAGATTGAAAAAAAGTTATATAAAATAAAGAAAATGAAATGAAGCAAACAGAGAAAGTGAAACTAACCTTCAATTGTCATAAACGGGTTTTATAAACGATTATTTAAAAGAGGTTTTTTATTTTAGAAGAAAAAACTACGGCGTTACATAGTTAAATTTTTAGTTTTTTGTGTCCTGTAATCTGTATTGAAGTTTTGTTAATTTTGAACCTTTGTAATAAAAAACAGGAATATAATTTATTTTCCGTTAATAGAAAATATTAAATGAATTGGATGCAATACGTATTTTTCAACAATTTAAGATTATTCCTAGTCACACAAAATATGTTACAGATGTCACAACATTTCGTTATAATTCATTGCTTACATTGAAGAGAGATAAGAATCGGTTGATAGTCTTAATAAATATTTTATTAATATTATATTATTAATTTTTCGATTATTCTTATGATTATTATTATTGTTATTTATTATTATTATTATTATTATTATTATTATTATTATTGAGTTGGGGGTATTAGTTAATTCTTTATGTGTGAGAGGGAAAATAATTACAGAGGAACTTTGCTAATTCGAGGAGTAACAGAAAAAAGAAAGTAACCAATATTAGTTGATTATTATTATTATAGGTGGCCAGCCGACGTCGTAGGAAGGAGGTCCCGGACAAGTCCGGGGATATCGTAAGAAACTCGACCACGGCTAAACCGGGAAAGAGGAAGCACATTGCGTTGGAGATCGCTGGCAACAAATTTTAACCCGAGGAAATTAAAAAAATAAACATCAAGAGGAATAAAAAAAAAAAGAAAAAGAAAAAAAAGAAAAAAAAATCTTTATTTACTATGAATAAACGGCCATGAAAAATTAAAGTACATGTTTTGGAATCCTTTGTAAAGAGTTTGATGTAGAAAAATGTGAAAAAAAAAAACAAAAAAAAATTAAAACAAGAAATTGGGCTGATTTTTTGTTTGGGGGGGGGTGCTGGGCAACATGAGTGGAGTATATATATATATAGGTATATATATATATATTATATTATATATATATATATATATATAGTATATAGTATTATATATAGATATAGTATATATATAATATATAATATATAGAAATTGTGATAAATAATCAACTTAAGTAAAATAAATATATGATATAGTATTATATATAGTATAGGGATTTATGATATATATATAGTATATATATTAGTAGTATCTATTAGTAATGATTATATATATGATATTATATGTATATATATATATATAGGGAGGTATAGTATGATTAGTAGTTGATATATATATATATATATATAGGAGTATATATATGATGAGGGTAGGTAATATATAATATATTATATGATATGTATTATATATGATAGTATATAGTATATATATAATAGTATGATAGGTAGATATATGAGGTATTATTATAGGTATAGCCTAGTATATAGTGGTTGGGATAGTAGTATAATATGATATATATGGGTTGATATATATATTAGTATAGTATATAGTATATAGGTATATTATATAGTATAGTTATATAGTAGTATATATAGGTATAGTATAGGTAGGGGTGGAGTAGTAGTATAATAGATATATATATATATATATATATATTGAGGTATGTAAGTTATAGGGTATATATATATAGTATATATATTTAATATATAATAAATAGGTATATGATAGTAGGTAGTATAGGTATATAAGTATGTATAGGTATATATGTGAGGGGGAGTTAGGTAGGAGTAGGTGGAGAGGTGAGGGCGTGGGTAGGTAGGTAGTGGTGGAGTATGAGGTCTAGTGAGGGTGAGTAGTAGTGAGTGAGAGTAGGTATCTAATTGTGTGGTAGAGAGTGATGTAGGGAGCGGGGGGAGAGGGGGTTTGTGTGGCAGCCAGTGTGGGGTGAGTTGTTGCTCGTGGATCCGGTTGGACTTCGGAAGCGAGCGAGTGTGAGTTGGTAGCTGTTTTGCGCATAGCCGCCGGTGTATGGGTGGTGAGTGGTGTCTTGATGAACCAGCCCGTCGTTACACCGCGAATACCGAAGAGTGTGAGTCGATGTTCCGAAGACCGGCGGCGTGCGGGGGGGGCCGCCGGGGAGGGTGTTGGTGTTAAGGGTGGTGGAGTGGTGTTCCGTGAGCCGCGCGTGTAGGTGTGTGGTCGCCGTTGGTGGAGGGAGTGCCTAGTTAGAACCGGCCTACTCCGTGTCCAGTCTTGGGTGTCGGGTTATAGCTCTGTGGGTGATTCTTTAAGTTAGAATAAAGAAAACCGAAGCAAAACTTAATTAGGGCAAGGTGCTAGGTGTGTAGGTGTTTAAGGCGAGGTAACCATAAGAAGGTCTGGCGTAAAGGGGGTCGGGCTCGCTAAATCATATGTAGGGGCGTGAGGGGGGGATAAGTTAACGAGAAAATGTGTGGGTTTTTGGTAGTTGTTTGTTGTGAGTTGGTTTGTTTGAGCATGTTGCGCGGGTAGGGTGCGCAAGAGTTACCGGGAGGGGATTGCCGATAAAGACATGTATGGTTCTGGTTTCGGCTGGTAGGCTGATTGGCAGGTTTTGGAGATTCGGTTTTGGTTTTCTTTTTTTTTGGCTTTTTTTTCCGCAGTAAAATTGGACCAGCATTCCGCAGCAGTTATGTGTCCTTTTCCGGTTATCTGTTGTAGTTTTTTGGAGATAGTGGAGTTGTGCGCTCTGTCTAGGGAGCTGACGCTTATAAGTATATATAGTAATAGGTACGTACTTATCTATATATAGTATATTATGATAAGTAATAATATATTATATATATATATGTATATATATATATATATATGATATAAGTATATATATATATATATAAGGTGAGTATATATAGTAGTATATGATATAGGTATATATAGTAATATATTAGTATATTATAGGTAGTAGGGTATAGTAGTATAGTATGATAATATCTAGTATAGTATATGATATATCCTAGGTATAGTTATAGGTATATATTGATAGTATTGATGATATATATATTGATATAGGTTATTGTATATATGTAGTGATATATATGAGTATGATGTAGTATATAGGTAGTATATATAATATATGTGGAGGTGAGTGAGAGTAGGGTATATATATGGTGGTAGGTATATAGGTGATAATATATAGTAGTAGTGGAGGGTGGAGTGAGGGGAGGGTATATAGGTATGTATAAGGTATTATAGTATAGGTATAGGGTAGGTGGGTGAATAGGGGGTATATTAGAGGTGAGTAGTGGAGGTGAGGTGCGGGGTGGAGGGTGAGGTGGAGTAGGGTGGTAGTATATGAGGGAGTAATGATAGGGTGAGTGAGGTAGGGTGGATGAGGGAGGGTAGGGGTGAGGGGGGGGTGATGATGGGAGTAGGTGGAGGGTGAGGGGTGGATGGGTGAGGTAGTGCGAGCGATGGAGGAATGAGGGTGAGGGAGAAGGGTGGGGGAGGTAGTGATGTGGGTGGTGGGTGAAGGGCCTCAAGATATTTGTCAGGTGAAAAGGTGTGTATGACTTGTATAGTAATTGGTTGTCGTGTGTAAGAGGTCATAGGGTAAAAGAGAGACTCGGTAATTGTTTTCAACTTGTGTAATAGGGTGATTCTTTTGTAGTTGGAAAATTTTTGGCCTGACTATGTTTTGTGAGTCGTGTGTCATTTTTGTTTTGGTGTAATCGTTTTGTGAGAGGTCTGCTACTTGGCAAGAGACTAAATGGATGGGTTGTGTGAGAGTGACCTGATAGTTGGTAGTAGTATAAATATATAGGGGTAGTATTAATGATGTAGGATGAGGTATGAGTAGGGGTGAGGGGTGAGTGGGAGGGGTGAGGGGGTGAGTGATATAGGTAGTATATAGGTTAGTAGTAGGTAGGGGGGGGTAGGTGATAGGTGGGATATAGGGTAGGGTATAGTAGGTGATAGGGGGTAGGTATGTAGTGAGGGTATGGAGGGTAGTATTGAGTATTCTAGGTCGGATCCGTAGAGGGGGGGCTGGCCGGTGGGGGCAAGTATAATCTCTTCAAGTTGCACCGAACTTGAATGATATATATATCTGAGGTTATATAGTATATAGTATATATATTATATAATGAGGGGGTAGTAGTAGTATATTGATATATATATTATATATATTATATATATAATATACTATATAATATATATACATATATATATATAATATATGAAACTTCTCCTTTAAAAGGTAATTAGCCGATATATTCGAACGAACACTGTAATCGATTTTTTTTTCGATTATTTCAAGGCAGATAAGTGCGAAAGGTTGCCAATAACAGCTTTTCTTTTTTTTTAAGAATAAAGGAATACCCAAGATTAAATAGCAAAGATTTGAAAGAGTCAGGGTCTCTCGCCCCCAGCGGGGGACGACGGGGGGGGACTTCGTCCCCCCTCTGTCCAGCCGTCGGCTCGAGCCCCTTAATGAATTATCATCAAAAAATTTTTGTGTTTAAAAATTAACATATAAAAATTAAAAGCATGATAAAATAAAGCAACATGTGACAACTATTCCGCTCGTTCTATGGAGTTTTACTAACACGTGACAACTGCTGGCTGCATGAGCAGAGTTGCGCGATTGTCGATATTATGCCACTTTTTGTAATTTCCTTTTAAAAGGATAAGTTGCCTATATATATATATATATATATATATATATATATATATTCATATATTATAATATATTTATATATATTATTATATATATAATAGTATATATGATATATATATATATATATATATTAATAGTATATATATAGTATATAATCATATATATATGTAATATATATATAATATATATATATATATATAAGTATATAATATATATATATATATATATAATAGTATATATATAAACTATATATATATATATATATATATATATATATATATATATATATATATAGTATATATATATATATATATTCTAATAGTTTAATATTTATAGGATAATCAAGATATGTATCATTGATTTCTATAACACGTATTTTTACATTCCATATATAATTATATATATTATATATATATAGTATATATATTATATATATATATATTATATTATATATATATATAAATATAATTTAATAAAATTTTTTTTTTTAATAAATATATATTATATAATTATATATATATGATTGATATATTATATAATATATATATATATATATATTATAATATATATATAATATATAATATATATATATATAATATTATATATAATTTATATATATATTACTTCAGTAAAGGAAATGAAAATAATCTAACATTAATATCAATTTCAAAATACCATAAAAAAGGTATTTTATTTATATAAAAAATTCTTCATCTTGATCTTTTAATAGCAAAATGAGGGTTAATTTACTCCGTTTATATTGTGTAGCTTTGATAAACACTCATTAAAGCTAGCTCTGTTAGACTCTCTTCTCCTGTAGAGTTAAAAAAAAGTGTGTTTTGATCCTTTTCAGAGTAGAGATATATCTTTTTGGAGTGTACGTTTTGAGTGAGGTAAATGCTTAAATCTTTAACAATCCAAATGTGACTGTACATATCAAATTTATTTACAAAATTCGTAAAATCTTTAATAGATATACATGGAATGAGTAACTTTACAAAGATTAGTAAGATAAATTTATGGCTCTCGAACTTGATCTTTAACAAGTTTGAAAATTCATCAAGAAAATAAATCGTAATTGTCTTATATCTTTTACTTTTACATTGATTTTCATATAAGGCATTCTCATTTCTTAATCAACAGAACGCAAAAGTTCTGTTGCAATTTTCAAAATTTTTGAAAATGTTTCATCGATGTTTGCTTGAAAATCTTTCAAAGCAAACATCAAATTTTCAACATGATTAAGTTACTGTTACTGTTAATGTCATTCACTCTTGAATTATGTACTACATTGCAGTCTCTATAATTATGAAGGCTGCAATGTAGTACACAATGGAAGAGCGTAGGACAATAAAGTTGAAGTCATAAATAAACTTACAACAAATTTGCTTATGATTACTGATTTCAAAAGATCTGAGTTTTTTGATAAAGGTTTGCTATCTTGTTCCATTCAAGTTCCTCTAGGCCTTCAACAAATGTTTTAAAATTTTCTCTAAAGGGTAAATATCCGTCGTAACTTTAAACCAACCTTGTTTTGCTCATTCGTGTGAGTTTTGTCCATTTTGTGTCTGGGAAAAACTTTCCTGTTTTTTTTCTATTAAATTAATTGTCCGCCTTGGTGACCTAAAAAAGTGCCCAGACTCAAGACCTCAAAAAATTTTGATCACTAAAGTAATTTCGGGAAGAGGTTTCAAACAGCTTGTATATATATATATATATATATATATATATATATATATATGATATATATATATATATATATATATATATATATATATATATATATATATATATATATATATATATATATATATATATATATATATATATATATATATATATATATATATATATATATGTAGGCGTATATATAAACATTCTATCCGAAGATCTGTTCAAATAAAATTTTTGAAATGTGATTTTTCTTTGAATTATTTAAGGATGATTTTCATCTCATCTCATTTAGAAGAAGATTCCAACCGGAAAAAAAAAGAAAAAAAAATTGGTGAAAAAAAAAAGATTAAAAATTTCCTCAATTTAATCCGTGAAAAAGGAATAAATTATATTTTAAAGTGATTCGTTCTTTTAAAAAATTCGGATTTATTTTCCTTTTTTACATTTTTTTTTTTTGAAAGAAAATGTAACGTGAAATTTGGATAATTCTTTGAATATATTTGCTGAATTATAGTAATACTTATTTTAAAATTTTTTTATTATTGTAGCATTTGAGATATATTGAAATGTTTCAGTAAATGATGAAAATAAAGAAGATGAACGAAAGCATATACCTACATGAAATCTTTCGCAGAGACAACCTCATCATCAGTGGTCGATACGTATTCATAG
>JABUQX010050156.1:0-2500 GCA_015478945.1 Trachelipus rathkii
TATAAACAAGTTGATACTGAACAAATCTGGGGGCAAATGAAGGAAGTAATTGTTAGTAGTGCAAAGGAAGTATGTGGATGTGCTAAAGTAGGAAGTAAGAATGTTAACAGTGAATGGTGGAAAGAAGAGGTGATGAAAGCGGTTAAAGGTAAAAAAGAAGCGTGGTTGAATGTACTAAAAGCAAATGATGAAGACTCAAAAGAAAGATGCTTGGAATTATATAAGGAGGAAAAAGAAATACTAAAAGGTGTATACGTAGGAGAAAACAAGAGGTAAATGAACAGTTTGGAAGGAGGATGAATGGGGACTTACAAGGGAATAGGAAGCTCTTCTGGAAGGAAGCGCGAAAGGTTAAGAATGAGAATAAGGGGAATCTGCTTAGAATAATGAATAGGGATGGTGCTTTTGTAACTGATGAAGTAGGTGTGAGAGGAGTGTGGAAAGAACACTTTGAGAATCTGCACAATATTAACAGTAATGAAGAGGTGATAGTGAATGTGTGTGGGTTTGATGGTAAAAGAAGGAATAGGTATTTTGGGGATGAGGTTATTAGTAAGGAGGAGGTAATGGGTAGAGTGAGAAAGTTGAAGAATGGTAAATCTGCAGGTATAGATGAAACTACTGGTGAAATGATCAAGAACGGAGGCGAGATGGTGATTGATTGGATTTGGAAGTTGTGTAATAAAGCGTTTATAGAGGGTATAGTTCCAAGGAATTGGAGGAGAGCGGTAATAGTACCCTTATATAAGGGCAAGGGAGAAAAGGGGAACTGTAGAAATTATAGGGGAATAAGTTTACTGAGTGTTGTAGGGAAGGTATATGCTGGTATTTTGGTCAAAGAGTGCGTCGAGTGACTGAAGGACTGATTGGTGAAGAACAAGGTGTGTTTAGGGAGTGGTAGAGGATGTGAATCAAATCTTTACATTGAAACAAATGATTGAGAAATGAGGGAGAAGAAGAATAAATTGTACTTAGGTTTTATGGATTTGCAACAGGCGTATGATAGAGTTAATAGGGAAGCTATGGCAGGTGTTAGTGATATATGGTGTTGGTGGTAGGCTTCTGAATGGAATCAAAAGTATGTATGACGATAGTGAAGCGTGTGTAAGAATAAATGGTGTCAATGGTGATTGGTTTAGGATTAATAGCGGAGTAAGACAGGGTTGTGTTATGTCTCTTTGGTTATTCAATTTGTATATGGATGGGGTTATGAAAGAATTCGAGGTGGGGATGGCAGGAAATGGTGTTAGAATGGTGGAGAATGGAGATGAGTGGAGGGTGCCCTACCTATTATATGCGGATGATTTGGTTCTTTTGTGGTGAATCTGAAGAGAGTTTGAGAGGATTGGTAGAGATTTGGCAGGGTGTGTAAAAGGAGGGGCTTGAAAGTAAACGTGGATAAGAGTAAGGTTATGGTTGGGAGTGAGGACACTCCTCAGTGTGAAGTTATGTTAGATGGTGAGCAGCTAGAACAAGTGTCTGAGTTTAAATATTTAGGGATATGTTGGATGAGAAGGGAACAGATGATTCAGAGGTAGTAGGAAAGTTGTGAATGGCAGGAAGGTGGTTGGTGCAATAAATCGTTGGTGAATGCAAAGGACTAAGTCTTGAGTGTGCTAGGTCTTACATGAGGGTATGTTGTTACCTGTGTTATTGTATGGTAGAGACTATGGTCTGGAATAAGAAGTATAGATCTAAAGTTCAATGTGTTCAGATGGACAATCTTAGGGGTGTGCTAGGTGTGAGAAGAATTGATAAAGAGAGGAATGAACGTATTAGAGAGTGGTGTGGTGTGAAGAAAGGGGTAAATGAGAGAATAAATGAAAGTAGGTTGAGATGGTTTGGTCATGTGGAAAGGATGAATGATAGTCGGTTGGTTAAGCGGATGTATAGTGGTGAGTGTGTTGGGAACTGACCGGCTGGGAGACTGAAGAGAAAGTGGATTGAGTAGGTAGAAAGAATGTCTGAAGGAGAGAAATGTGAGTTTGGCAGAGGCGAGAATAAAGGTGCATGATAGGAGAGAATGGCGGGGTTTTGTATATGGGCATGGTTGTGGCCCACCTGGGCCAGGGGATGAACCCTTACATTGACGATTTACCATAGTGAGGGTCCGTCGCTGTCCCATGATGCTCTAGGGTGGATTTTCTGTCTGTGACGAGCTCTCACTAATTAATGGTACAGAGGGGGCGGTAAGGCTGGGCTTTCTTTTTGTCATGTTCTCCTACTGCTTTTCTTTTCCGATGCTTGTACAGCACCTTACTCCCAATCTTGGGGCAAAGAGGAAGGTGAAGAAAGAAAGAATATATATATATATATATATATATATATATATATATATATATATATATATATATATATATATATATATATATATATATATATATATATATATATATATATATATATATATATATATATATATATATACACACACCTTTTTGGAGTAGCTAGCAAATATCTGCTCCTATTTACACCAGTAACAACATCAGCTCCAATGAGA
>JABUQX010050156.1:7500-12500 GCA_015478945.1 Trachelipus rathkii
GGAGGCGAGATGTTGATTGATAGGATTTGGGAGTTGGGTAACAAAGCGTTTATGGAGAGTTTAGTTCCGAGGGACTGGAAGAGGGCAGTAATAGTACCCTTGTATAAGGGTAAGGGGGATAAGGGTAACTGTAGGAATTATATAGGAATTAGTTTATTAAGTGTTGTAGGGAAGATAAATGTTGGTACTTTGGTCGAAAGAGTGCGTCGATTGACTAAAGGACTGATTGGTGAAGAACAAGGTGCGTTTATAAGTGGTAGAGGATGTGTGGATCAAATCTTTACATTGAAACAAATGATTAAATGAGGAAGAAGAATAAATTGTATTTAGGTTTTATGGATTTGCAACAGGCGTATGATAGTGTTAATAGGGAAGCTCTTAATAGGGAATAGTATAACAATAATTAATAGGGATGGTGTTAGTGATATATGGTGTTTTTTTTTTTTTTTACAGTTGTAACCACCACTCACGGGCAGAGCCCTATTCAAGGAGGGGATGTTGCACACCTCAGAAGTCAACAACTACAGTAAATTACGCAGATGAGCACAGACGCAGGCTTTGAAGTGGGGGAGATTAAATTCAGCAGGAAACACAGAAGATGGAAGAGATTCCACAGAACAGATGTGGCAGGAAAGAAGGAAGCTCCGCAGCGAACTAGCCTGGAGTTACCTACATCAACACAAAACTCATGTGCAGACACAGCACCCCTAGTTCTACGAGGGCGACGTAAAGGTGGAGGTACGCGAGTCATAAGCTCCCTCGAGCACCTGCCGCTGCGGAACCTATAGAAAGCACCAACACCGCGCCGCAAAGATAGAGGGTCAAGGGAACTGGAAAGTACAGAACAGTTTATAAGCCTTTGGCCTTGACTCGACCCTATCCAAAAGCCGGGTGAAACCAGAGCCCCCCAGATGAGAGCAGTATTCATACAAGGGCGGGATGAGGCCCTTGTATATTGGAGTTAAATTGAGAAGAGAGGAAAAAAGTCTCGCAGTCTAAACAGAACTTAGTTTCTTTGAGGCCGCCCTAGCAAACTGTTGTGATGTGAGGTTTCCAAGACATTTTTGCTTATGTTGAGGCTAACAATATTTATATGTCAATAGGAGAGACGAAAGAATCATCTAAAGAGATAGAAAAATTGATGCCTTAGAGAGGGAGATTTGTGAAGTTGAGTTTTTTAAAGAATTGAATTTCACAAGGTTCAGACGACCCACCCGGTCGCTCTTTGGAAATTAGGCCGCGGATAGAACAGGCATCAGACGAGAGGCAATTTCGCGGCGCTGTTCAGGTGCAAGTGTCGGGATTTTTCGAACGAAGGGTCGAGTCATCGGTATATGAGTGAATAGAGTTAGATGTGCAGGTGAGAAGATCATTAATGAAAAGTAGGAATAAAGTAGGAGATAAGACAGAACCCTGAGGAACACCACTATTGACAGAAAAGGGAGAAGAAGTCGCCCCATCAACAACAGCCGATATTGAGCGATTTGAAAGAAAACTAGACATAAGTAAGCAAAGTAGGAAACCCAAAGGAGGGGAGCTTGAGAGCAGTGACGCGTGCCATACTCCGTCAAATGCTTTTGGATATGTGAAGCGCCACCACGCAAGTCTCCCCTTAGTTACTTGATGGCGGAAAACCATAAATCAGTTAGATGGGAAAGTATTTCGCTAGTAGACCTCGAGCCTCGAAAGCCGTACTGGCGATCGGAAAAGTGAATGAGATTCAGATGATCTAAGAAATGAGAGTTGAGAAGAGTTTCAAAGATCTTAGATAGAATACAAGTAAGAGCTATAGGGCGATAGTTGGAAGGATCAGAGCGGCTTCCTTTTTTCGGAATAGGTTGGATATGTGCGTGCTTCCAACACTGAGGGAAAGTGTTAGTATTGAGACATAGAGAATATAGTTGAACGAGGGGCGGGGATACACATCGGAAGCACACTCCCTCAAAACCGGGGAGGAATGCCATCCGGGCCACCCACCTTCCTAACTTTCATAGATTTGTGGCTCTCCATGCACCCGATCGAATGCAATCACAGGCAAGGCATAGGGCACCTGAAAGGAGAAAGAGGAGGAGGAATGCCAGAATCGTCCAGGGTTTAGTTAGAGCAAAATAGGAGGCCGAAGAGATTGGCCTTTTCAGTTGGAGAATTAGTAACAGAACCATCAGAGCGAATAAGAGGAGGAAAGACAGATTTACAGAAGTTAGAGATGTTTTTGGCAAGAGGCCAGAAAGATTTGTCAGTAGGAGAACCAAGGAGGTTAGCGCACTTTCGTTTGATGAAAGACCGCTTTGCTCGTCGAAGAGTATCCCTGAAACGATTTCTAGCAGAATGAAAATTAGCAAGAGTAATAGGAGAACGAGAATTTTTCCACTCCCGATACGCACTGTCTCTAGCCTGAATGGCCAGAGAACAAGCACGATCGAACCATGGATTATGAGGAGAGAAAGATTTAGTCGAAGAAGGAATGAACCTGCTCATCCCATCAACGATTACAGCTCCCACCTTATTGGCAGAAGTCGAAGTGTCACCGGAGACAAAGCAGTCATCCAATTATAGTTAGCGTAGAAGCAACGCAAGGGCCGTCCCCCAATCGGCCCGATCAAAGTGCCAGAAAAACGCATAGGGCAGGATGGAGCTATGGAGAGAAAGTATTAAAATTAAGAGATATAAGGTTGTGGTCAGATTTACCAATAGGAGCGAAGGTGGTGTATATATAGAGAGAAGGACTAGTGGTGAAACATATGTCAAGTGTGTTCAAGAATTGGTTGGGACGATCCGGAATGTGTGTGGGTTCTTTAATTAGTTGCTCCAGATCGTTGAGAATGCTTAATGATTCGGCCTCCTCCCCACCTAAATCGGTATGAGAGGACCCCAACCATTCAGTGTTGTGTACATTGAAATCCCTTAAATAGAGGACCTCAGTATTTGGAAGAGAAGATATAAGTCTCGTGAGAAGTAGTAAGGTATTCAAAAAAGGCGTGAAAATCTGTTCTGTTAGGAGAACAGTAGCAGAAGCACAAGATTATTGTAGTAGAAGAAAGATTTTAATTTTTAAGCCACAGAACATCGAAGTTAGGAGATTCGAGATTCTCGAGACGTTACAGGAGTGTTTATGTTTACATAGGCACATACTCCACCCTTTAGACGGAAATTATGAAATAAGCTATAGTTGGATACATTAAACGAGTTAGAGGATGAATTCTTAGCCATCTGTGTCTCAGACAAGAGCAAAAGGTTAGAGTTAGAGAGGTGGTATTCCACGGATGCAGAGTTAGAGAGTAAGCCTCGGATGTTGGTAAGGTCGATAGAAAGCCCGCACCTGTGCAAATCTGCCATCACACACACGCACACACAACCACAACAACAAAAACAACAGACAAAACAGACAGACAAAAAACGAAAGTTGAAATCAGATTAAATTATTCACTCACTAAAAAACGTAAATGATTAAAATGCTAAAACCGTATTTACAATAAATATGTAAAATTGAAAAATCTAGAAAGTTTAAAACACGCACTCACACACCCTAACAAATTTACGAACAAAAAAAATTACAATTATTCAACATAAAACTAAATATGTATAAATTAAAATAATATGAAACCAAATAAATAAAAATAGAAACACTAAAAACTAAAGTTAAAAAGACGAAGAAAAAAATATAACCTGGTACTATCTAAACTACGTATTGCACAATTCTAAAAACTAACTATGACTATCTAACATAACTAAAAAGTTTCAAAAACAAAAATTAAAACGAATAACTTATCTTTTATAAGGATGATCCAATTCTTCAAATATTAAAACCATAATAGTTAAAAACAATTAAAACAGGAGAGCACTTAATGAACAAACACACTTAATGGGAAAGATAACTAAAACATTATGAACATTAATCAACCCATTGGAGCTCCGGTAAAACACAACCTATCACAACACAGTCTAATCAAAAGTGTGCATGACGATAGTGAATGGAATCAAAAGTATGCATGACGATAGTGAAGTGTGCAAGAGTAAATGGAGTTGAAAAGTGATTGGTTTAATATTAATAGCGGAATGAGGCAGGGATATGTTATGTCTCCTTGGTAATTCAATTTGTATATAGATGGGGTTATGAAGGAATTAGAGGTGAGGGTGGCAGGGGATGGTGTTAGAATGGTGGAGAATGGAAGAGAGTGGAGGGTGCTCTACCTATTATATGCGGATGATTTGGTTTTGTGTGGATAATCGGAAGAGAGAGTGAGTGGATTGGTAGAAAGATTTGGCAGGGTGTGTAAAAGGATGGGTTTGATAGTAAACGTAGATAAGAGTAAAGTTATGGTTGTGAGCTCGGTGTGAAGTTATGTTAGATGGTGAGCAGATGGAACAAGTGTCTGAGTTTAAATATTTAGGATATATGTTGGAGGAAAAGGAAACGGATGATGCAGAGTATAATAGGAAAGTTGTGAATGGCAGGAAGGTGGCTGGTGCAATTAAAAAGTTGGTGAATGCAAAGGGACTAAGTCTTGAGTGAGCTAGGATCTTACATGAGGGTATGTTGTTACCTGTGTTAATGTATAGTAGAGACTATGGTCTGGAATAAGAGGTATAGATCTAAAGAACAATGTGTTCAAATGGACAATCTTAGGGGCGTGTTAGGTGTGAGAAGAATTGATAAAATGAGGAATGAACGCATTAAAGAGTTGTGTGGTGTGAAGAAAGGGGTAAAAGAGAGAATAAATGAAAGTACGTTGAGATGGTTTGGTCGTAGAAAGGATGGATAATAGCCAGTTGGTTGCTGGATGGTTAGTGGTGAGTGTGCTGGGAATCGACCGAAGTTGAGACTGAAGAAAAAGTGGATTGAGTAAAGGAATGCCTGGAGGAGAAATGTGAGTTTAGTAGAGGTGAGAAGAAAGGTGTATAATAGGAGTGAATGGCGGGGTTTTGAGGGATGGTTGTACCCACCTGGGCTTGGGGATGAACCCTACATTGACGATATGCCATAAGAGGCTCCGTCGCAG
>JABUQX010050156.1:15000-25000 GCA_015478945.1 Trachelipus rathkii
TACATGGAATGTTAGAGGGATAAATGGCGATGTGAAGAAGAGTGAGGTGATGGATGTATTTAGAAAGGGTAAAAAATTTGATCTGCTTGCTGCTACTAATACAAAGATGAAATGAAGAGGTGCAGACGAGTGGTATGGGGTGAAATGTTTGTTTGTTGGAGTGAAAAGGAATAGAGATGGAGTTGCGATTTTGTTTGTGTGAGTACTAGAATACTAATGGTTAAATTTAAATTTGAGAAAGTTAAGGTACATGTGGTTGTAGCAAATGGTCAATCTGAGGGTGATATTGCGGAGAGTGAGACTGTTTTTTCTGGGACAATCTGAATGATGTTTTGGATAGGATGAATGGAGCCCCAAATTAATTGTGTTGGGCGACTTGAATGGTTAAATAGGTGATCGAAAGAGGAATGGTAAAACAAATGCCTTTGGGGTTGTGGGAGATGGGAGAGAGTGGAAGGAGATGGTTGATTTCTGTGAGAGAAGCACGTGCAAATAATACATTTTTTTTAGCATAAGACTATCCATTTAAGTATATGAAAGTTGATGTAGGTAGAGATATTGTTAAAGTGAAAAGTTTGAGATTTTGTGATGAAGAAGGGGATATTGATGTATGTGATGGATGTTAAATCAGTGAGAAGAATGGGAATATCATATGTTGATTTATGTAAAATTAAGTTAGTGGGAGCATGGAAGGAGAGGACAGAAAAAGGAAAGAAAGAGGGGAGAATTAGGAGTGAGAAGTTAAATGAACAGGGTTATAAGGAAAAGTGTTTGAGCACTTGCAAATAAGTCATTTTTTTTAAGCCATCGCTCACGGGCTGAGCCTTAATCTAGGAGGGGGTGTGCTCAATTTTTAAGTCTGAGCAAGACGGAGCCAAGAGAATAACTCACACGACCGACCAGTGACGAACCTGGGTCACTCGCTTAGTTGGACGAGCGCTCTACCGCTACGCTATTTTGGTGCTTGATCCATTCCTTCTTGACCTATACGAGCCGACTCCACCGAATGTCCATTCTTCTTATAATCTATATCATATTAATTTTAAACATGCAAAAAAACGTTCCAAATTCGTATCGATTTGTTGAATGATGTGGAGCAACATATTTTTGAAACTACCATCCTTTCGCCATTACGGTCCGACCACATTTTGATTTCATATATTCTTAATGAAAAGTTGTTATTAATAAATTTTTTTTACTTTTGCTTTTTTATCTATATCCTATTAAAAATAAACAGCACGAAAAACGTAACGGTTTTCAATACAATTTTGTCATCATGAGTTTTTTCGGCTTGGTTTCCTCGGGCGAGCGAAGCGAGCCCTCTGCGCGTGCGTAGCACTTGCTCAGGGACAAGTCTTGCTCCGTTAGGAGCAAGCCAAAGGCTTGTAAATAACTAAATCCAAAATAATGTTGGTCCATTTATTTTAACTCGACTTTAATTATATAAAAAAGATTTTACTCAACTTTAATTATATAAAAAAGAACCAAGAATTAAATTTTGTTGCTCCTCCGTTAAAATAATTTTAAATTTGTTTAAATTTAATCAAATTTTTAATTTGTAATTCTTTTTTCTAAAAAGTTTTTGTACAGTCTGATCAAATGTTCTCTCAGAAACCATCTCCTTCCCCAGCACTCAAACTTCTAATCCCTCGTTGCCAGCTCTTGTGTTTCTTGGTTCTCTTCTCTAATTCCTTTCTTTTAAACCTTCTCTTTTCTTTTTCCACTTTTTTCAATGCGTCCGCTCTCGACCGCAGTCGGCTCATATATATGAGTTGAATGTGAATAAGATGAAACTGAGGAAATCTGAAAGTATTTGTTAGTAGTGCAAGAGAAGTATGTGGGTGTGCTAAAATAGGAAGAAAGAATGTCAATAATGAATGGTGAAACGAAGAGGTAATGCCAGTGGGAAAAAGTTAAAGAAGAAGAGTAACTGAATGTGCTAAAAATCAATGATGAAGTTTTGAAAGAAAAGTGTATGGAAATATATTGGGAGAAAAAAAGGAAGGCTAAAAGTTACAAGCGAGGAAGTAAAAAAAAATAGAGGTAAATCAACAGTTTTGAAGGATGATGAATGGAGACTTACAAGGGAATAAGAAGTTATTCTGGAAGGAAGTGTGAAAGGTTAAAAAAGAGAGTATGGGGAATCTTCAGAGAATAATAAATACTTATAGTGCTTTCGTGAATTATAAGAAGAATGGATGTTTGACCCAGTCGGGACATAAGAAGAAGACTTTCTTCTCACAGTTCTAGGGCGACAGGGCTGGCAACCTGGCCCTTTACTTTTTTGCTTGAAGAACTCCTGGACCAGCATCGGAAACTTTTGCGCCTAGAAACACGATCTTCAGGAGAGCTCTGGGAGAACGATTTTAGAGGTCAAATGGAAGATGTTAGTTCCATTAAAAGGGGTGAAAACCCTACCTGAGTATATAACTAAAGGACTAGCATCGAAAACTATTGCGCCGAGAAAGAGTTTTCTAGAGTGCTTCAGGATCAAGAGTTTCGAGGCCAAAGGAAAGATGATGCTGGCCCAGCTGACAGGGTGAAAGTCCTACCTGGGAGATAGTGTAGAATGTGTAGTGCTTTCGTGACTTGTGAGATGGACATGAGGAAAGTGTGGAAGGAACACTTCAAAAATCTACTTAACATTGGCAATGATGAAGAGGCGATAATGAATATGAGTTGGTTTGATGGTGTAAAAAGAAATAGGTATTTTGGGAATGAAATAATTAGAAGGGAGGATGTCATAAGTAGAGTGAGAAAGTTGAATGGTAAATCAGCAGGTATAGATGTAATTACTGGGGAAATGATCAAGAATGGAGGAGGTGAGATTGATTGAATGGATATGGAAGTTGTGTAACAAAGTTTGTGGAGGGTGTGGTTCCCAAGTACTGGAGGAGAGTAGTATAGGGGTAAGGATGATAAAGGGAAGTATAGAAACCAAGGGAAAATAATTTGTTGAGCTGTTGGGAATTTACACTGGTATTTTGGTTGAAAGAGTATCGAGTGGCTAAGGGGCTGATTATTGAAGTACAAGGTGCATTTAGAAATGGTAGAGGATGTGTAGATGAAATTTTTACATTGAAGCAAATGAATAAGAAAATGAAAGAGAAGAAGAACAAACTGTATTTAGGCTATATACACTTCTAACAAGCATATGACAGGATTAATAGAGAAGCTCTGTGGCAGGTGTTAATGATGTATGGCGTTGGTGGTAGGCTTCTGAATGGAATCAAAAGTTGTATATTGATAAGTGAATCGTGTGTAAGTGTGAGTGTAAGAGAGGAGAGTGAGTGTATTCAATATTAATAGTGGAGTTACATCTACATGGCTATTCAAGGTTTATATAGATAAGGTGATGAAAGAATTAAAGGTATGGGTGGCAGAGAAGCGGGTCAGAATTGTGAAGAATGGAAGAGATTGGAGGATGTCTTGCTTATTGTAGCAAATGTTTCGCCTTGCTTGATGAATCTGAAGAAAGTTTGCCATATGAAGGTAATGTAAATAAAAGTAAGACAATGGTGGTGGGTGAGGAGAGTCCACAGTGTCAAATCATGTTGGATGGTAGGCAACCGGAACAAGTATCTGTGTTTAAATATTTAGGCTATATGTTGGTTGAAATGGGAACGAATGATGCAGAATGTGTAGGAAAATTGTGACTGGTAGGAAGGTAGCTGGTACAATTAAGTCTTTGGTGAATGCAAGGGGACTAAGTATAGAGGGCTTTAGTGTTTTGCTAGAGGGTGTGTTGTTACCGGTTTTAATGTATAGTAGCGAAATTATGGAGTGGAATAAGAAGTATAGATCTAATGTGCAGTCTGTTCAAAGGGATAATCTTAGGGGGAGGGGGGATGTTAGATGTGAGAAGAAGTGATAAAATGAGGAGTAAAAACATTAGGGAGTCGAGTAGTGTGAAATAAGGTGTGACTGAGAGAATAAATGAGTGTTAAGAAAAAAGACCAACTGGGAGACCTAAGGAAAAGTAGATTGAATTAGTAAAGAAGTGTGCGGAAGAAAGGAACGTGAAGTTGGTTCAAGCGAGAAGAATGGTGCATAATAGGGGTAAATGGCAAAGTTTTGCTAGGGGGTATGGTTGTGGGTCCGGCCGGGGATGAAACCTTACATTGACGAAATATGACAGTGGTGATCCATCGCAGTGTTGTGAAGCCCTAGAATGGATTTTTGTCAGCGACGGGCTCGACTTAAACGGTATGAGGGGAGGGTGTATGGGGGGGGGTTATTCTTTTGACTTACGTCATGCTCTTCTACTTAATGCTTATTTCTGTTTCCTGTGCCACTCGCTTCCCGCCCGCGATGTCAAGTTCCCCAGGACCACCCTGGCCTAGTCGCGATACGCACTGAACAGGATTCTCGCTACTGATTGTCGACAGCGGACTTCATCTATAACCCATACAATTGTGGGGACGACTGTGTAGCAAGAAATAATAATTAATATTTTATATACATATATTATATATATATATATATTAGTTATTCCTAGTAATATAATAGTTAAATATATTTATATATATTATCTATAGTATATTAATATTATTGTTGTAATATACTATTACAGTATATAGTATATAACTATCGTATTTATACTTATTATATATATAAGTATATATATATTATTATATATTATTATAAATTATTATATTAGATATATATATTATTATATATATAGTAATATAATATTTATATATATATTATATATATTATAATTATATTATATATATAATTAAATAATGTTATAAGAAATAAAGGAATGAGGGAATAAGGAATTTATAAGGAAATGATAAAAGCCATACTACGAGATAATTAACAACTAAAATAAATTATGATAAAGGAGAATATTAACTAAACTCCTCTCACTTCCCTTTCATTTTCACTTGAATATAAATAAACATGTGAGAGCAGGTGATAATCTTTTAATCTTTTGTAACGAGTTTTTATGTTTATTCAGTTATATATTCAGTATTTATCATATGAAAAGAAAAATAATAAAGAAAAAAGTTTTAATGGGAACATACCTAAAATAAAAGGAAAAAAAAAAAGGGAACCCTAAAGAACGGTATATAACGTAAAAAAGAAAAAGAAGCATGTGTTACGGGCTCAACAAGTTACTACAAATATTAAAAGTGTTATGTACAACAAGGATACAAAGATCAATATTAAATAGAAAAAGAAATAAACTTTCATTTTACATATTCCTCACTCTCCCTTTCAAATCAAAAAAGTTTGAAAAATGGAAGAAATTAATTATACATTATTAATATCTCTTATAGGGTTTAATAACTTACTACCTACAACAATACTCTAAGCCCCAAAGTTTCCATATTCCTTCGGATGTCACATAAATGCTTGAAGCACATACATTGTTGTGACTTAGTCCAGCCTGCAGCAATAAACTTTTGTATATACATAAACAGTATTTAAATATTTAAAATAATTTTTAAGACTAAATGCACAAATATATTCAAAAACTAGCTTTACCTTTAAATAATATATCATTAGCTTTAAGATAAATCTTACTTTGTCATGGAGAAAACAGAGAGCTTCAATTATTGATGCTAGACCAGCTGTGATTTGTAGAAAAGACATATTCTCCAAACCATAAGTTAATAATGGCATTGCTTCTTCTGTAATAATAATAACTTCATTCCCAAGAAAGCCCACATCAACATCATTTTAATATATTAGGATGACGATAAACTTTAACTAGCCATAAAAAATTAGGCTTTAACCCATATCATATATATATATATATAGTATATATATATATAATATATATATATAGTATATATATATATAGTATATACTATATATATATATAATATACTATATATATATATATATATTATATTTTATACTATATAACTATAATATATATATATATATATATAGTATATAGTATATATCTATATATATATCTAGAATATATAATATACTACATAAAAAAAACAATATATATATATATATATATATATATATATATATATATATATATATATATATATATATAATATATATATAATATATATTATCTATTTATATATAATATAATATATATATTATATATACCTATATATATATAGCTATGTTATATATATATATAGTATATATATATATATATATATATATATATATATATATATATATAATATATATATATATATATATTATATATACTATATATATATATACCGTATATACTACGGTACTATCTCTTGCTAGGAATGGCTGATGTGCATGCTCGGAGATGGTCGTGATCGCCGTTAAAGGCCTAATTTCGGCGAAATTGTATGATATCGTATGGGTACATGGAATGTAGAGGAATAAATGTGAGGAGAAGAGGAGAGAGGGTGATGAATGTATTTAGGAAACGGGCAAATTTGATTTGCTTCGCTGTGACTGAAACAAAGATGAAATGGAAAAGGTGAAATTAAGTGGTGTGATGTGAAATGTTTGCGTGCTGGTGTGGAAGAGAATGAGAGAGGAAGAGAAGGAGTTTGCAATTTTGATCGAGTGACCTGTGGTATGAAGCTATGGTAGACTTTGGATTGTGTGAGTCCCTAGAATTTTTTACTTTTTAAATTTAAAGTTATTGAACCATTCTACTGGAAAAGAGGTTTGCAATTCCCGAAAATCAGCTGAAAGAGTTTGATCCATCGGTTGAATAACTTAAATGATGTTCTGGATGGGGTGAGTAGGAGTTTTCAGATTGATAGTGTTGGGGGAACCTGAATGGTTGATAGGTGATCAAAAAGGGAATGGTATAACAGGGTGTTTTGGGGTGGGGGCGAGAGAAAAAGAGATTGTTAAGAAGGTGATTGATTTCATGTGAAGAGAGAGGTATGTTGTAAGAATACTTTCTCTAATGCAAGAACAACCATAAGTAAACTAGAGTTTGGTGAAGGTAGAGATGGTATCGAAGTGAAAAGTATGATTGATTTTGTGTTGGTGAAGAAGGAGATGTTGAGGTATGTGTTGGATGTTAAATCAGTGAGGGGTTTAGGAATGGGATTATCGGATCATTATGTTGTCTATGTAAAATTAAGTTAGTGGGGGCTTGGATGGAGAGGAAGGTGATTCGAAGGAAGTAGGTAAAATTAAGAGTGAGAAGTTAAGTGAACAAGACAATAAGGATAAGTATGTAAGAGCGCTCGCTAGTAAATCGGTTGAATGTGAACAGTTGATACTGAACAATCTGGGGCAAATGAGGAAGCAATTGTTAGTAGTGCAAAGGAAGTATGTGGATGTGCTAAAGTAGGAAGTGAGAATGTTAACAGTGAATGAAGAGGTGATGAAACCGGTTAAAGGTAAAAAAGAAGCGTGGTTGAATGTACTAAAAGCAAATGATGAAGTCTCAAAAGAAAAGAATGCTTGAATTAATATAAGAGGAAAAAGAATAACTAAAAGAATGTAATAACGTAGGAGAAAACAAGAGGTAAATGAACAGTTGGAAGGAGGATGAATGACGTATACATACAAGGAAATAGGAAGTTCTTAAGGAGAAGGAAGCGCGAAAGGTTAAATGAGAATAAGGGGGAATCTGCTTAAATAATGAATAGGGGATGGTGGCTTTTTGTAACTAGGTTGTGTGGCGGTGAAAGGGGAAGTGTAGAAAGAAAACACTTCGAAAATCTGCACAATATTACAGTAAATGATGAGGTGTTAGTGAGTGTGTGTGGTTTTGATGGGTGCAAGAAGGAATAGTATTTTGGGGATGAGTTAATTAGTAGGAGGAGGTAATGGGTAGGTGAGAAAGTTGAAAGAATGGTAAATCTGCAGGTAATATATAAAATTACTAGTGAAATGATCACGAGCGGAGGCGAGATGGTGATGTATTGGATTTGGAAGTTGTGTAATAAAGCGTTTATGAGGGTATAGTTCCAAGGATTCGAGGAGAGCGTAATAGTACCTTGTATAAGGGTAAGGGAGAAAAGGGGAACTGTAGAAATTAAAAGGGAATAAGTTTATTGATGATTTTAGGGAACGGTATATGCTGGTATTTTTGGTGAAAGAGTGGCGTCGAGTGACTGAGGGACTGGATTGGTGAAGAACAAGGTGCGATTAGGAGTGGTAGAGGATGTGTGGAATCAAATCTTTACATTGAAAACAAATGAATTTGGAAAATGAGGGAGAAGAAGATAAAATTATATTTAGGTTTTATGGATTTACAACCAGGCGTATGATAGAGTTAATAGGAAGCTTTATGGCAGGTATTAGTGATTATATGGTGTGGTGGTAGGCTTCTATGAATGGAATCAAAAGTATAGTAATGAACTGATGTGAAGGCGGGTGTGAAGAATAAATGGTGGTCAATTGTGGATCGGTTTAGGATTACATAGCGAGTGAAGACAGGGTTGTGTTATTGTTCTCTTGGGTTATTTTACTTGTATATGGATTGGGGTTATGAAAGAATTCGAGTGGGGATGGCAGGAAAATGAGTGTTAGATGATGGAGAATGCGAGAGGGAGTGGACGGGATACCTACCTATTGTATGCGGATGGTTCTCTGTGGCGAGTCTGAAGAGAGTTGAGAAGGATTGGTGGAGAGATTTGGCAGGAGATTGTTCAAAAGGAGGGGTTTGAAAGTAAACGTAGATAAGAGTACCAAGGTTATGGTTGTGGAGTGAGGACAGTCCTCAGTGTGAAGTTACATGTTAGATAATGAGCAGCTGGAGCAGTGTCTGAGTTTAAATATTTGAGGTATGTGTTTGGATGAAAGGAAAACGGATGATGCAGAGTGTAGTAAGGAAAGTTGTGAATGTGCAGGAAAGGTTCAGGGTGCAATTAAAATCGTTGGTGAATGTAAGGGACTAAGTCTTGAGTGCGCTAGAGTCTTACCTGAGGGTATGTTGTTACCTGTTTATTGTATGGTAGTGAGACTAATGGCTGGAATAAGAAGTATAGATCTAAAAGTTCAATGTGTTCAAATGGACAACTTTAGGGGCGCTAGGTGTGAAAAGAATTAATTAAATGAGGAATGGAATGAAAGTATTAGAGAGTGGTGTGGTGTGAAAAGGGGTAAATGAGAGAATGAAATGAAAGTATGTTGAGAGTGTTTGGTCATGTGGAAAGGATGAATGAAGTCGGTTGGTTAAGCGGAATGTATAGTGGTGAGTGTGTTGGGAACCGACCGGCGCTGGGAGACCGAAGAGAAATGGATTGAGACGGTGAACGAATGTCTGAAGGAGAGAAATGTGATTTTGGCAAGGCGAGAGTAAGGTTGCATGATAGGAGAGAATGGCGGGGTTTTGTATGGCGGCATGGTTGTGGCCCACCCGGGCCAAAGGGATGAAGCCTTACATTGACGATTTACCATAGTGAGGGTCGTCGCGGTCCCATGAGCTCCTAGGGTGGAATTTTCTGTCTGTGACGAGCTCTCACTATTAATGTACAGAGGGGGCGGTTAAGGCTGGGTCTTTCTTTTCGACGTTTGTCATGTTCTCATACTGCTTTTTCTTTTCCGATGTTTGTACAGCACCTTACCCCCAATCTTGGGGCAAAGAGGAAGGTGAAGAAAGAAAGAAAGAAAGGATATATATATATAATATTATATATTATATATAAATTATATAATATATATATATATATTATATATATATAATACTATATATATATATTATATATATATATATATATATATATATTTAATTTATCTTATTTTTCTGTAACTAACATATCCTGTGAAAATGTATTCAGGTTTTTACAGGATATATTTCAATATATTTTTTTAATGTGAAATGATTCTAAGATACCTGAAGGGCCTTCTCAATAAAAGGCCTTTTCCTTGATGACTGTGGAAGAGTTGAAGAAAAAACAGGTCACAGAGAATTTTCTCTTAGCCTTCCAATGAATAATATTCCAGTCTTCATGAACCTTTAACAAAAACTTTAAATTATAATCATAGAATAGATTAACCAAAATAATTCAATTACTAAGCATAGGTATGTAACCATATAATTTTAAACATCAACTAATACTATTTAATATTA
>JABUQX010050156.1:30000-39985 GCA_015478945.1 Trachelipus rathkii
CAGGAAAGGTATCAACTGCACACAAACCACATATATATGGTCCATAATTATAAAAACATTGATTGAAGACTAATAAATAATGAATACCTCTTGCATATTATCAACTTTAGCCTAGGGTTTTTAAAACCTAATATATCAGAAAAGCAATCTAAATTAGGGGAAATTAAGTTGCACATTTTTTTCTGACTAAAAAGGATTAAGGGGTTCAAAAGGAATCAAATGCTTCGACTCCCAAACTCCTGTTTCAAGCTTACAATTATCACTCAAGAATGATGCCTATAGACCTGAGTTTGAAGCCCCAAGATGACCAATGACCTTATCGGTACTTGCCACAAGTTATGATTAAGGAATATAAGTTTTGAACTGTTGGAAAATATACCTGGTTATGTTTATAAAACTATAATAAAATACTTGGAATATTTTATAGTTCATCTCAGCACCATTATCGGCACTACCTCTTTTTGCTAAAAAATTATCCAGTATGCTCAAAGCTGTCGTGTATGTGCTAAAGTTTATATTTTTTCGACCCCTTGTTCTACAATCATACCTTCAATGAACTATGGTACCCACCGCTGGTGTACTGAATATGCATTCTAAATGAGCATTTGAGACAAATTCCTGTTAGAGGTATTAAAATGAAACGGCAACCATATTCAATTTAGCATCTTAATAATGTTACGCGACTATGTATTAAGCAGAGGAATAAACTTATTCATCCAACAAAAAAACGATAGCTTATCCCCCAAGCAATATTGTAGAAAGTGATATTGCTTTTGGTAATATTATAGCAGAACGACAGGTAGCTAGAAACTTTTATTCTTAGACTTTACATGAGTCATGTTCACCCACACCAGAAACCCAGATTTTTGGTTTTACCCTAATATTTACTGAATGATATACTTAATTGATTTTAATAAACAAGACTTCCCTTGCAGGCTATATTATTCTTTGTAATGCTTCCAGTTAACACTGACAAGAGTTTGGGTAAGAGTTTTAAGAATGAATAAAATATAAATGCGCGAGAATATGTTATGCGAATAATTTATCTTTAGTATTCAAATGAACTTCCATTCAAAAACACATTCGAGTCAATTGATGGACAAACATCAAGGACCCCAAAAACCACTTGTAGGTTATCCTTGGGAAAAAAATTGGAAGATTTTAAATAAGCTGGAACTAGTTTAGTCAGGATAATCTGTGAATGTGCAAACAGCAATCCTTGAGGGATCCCTGAAAAACATAAAACAATTAGGCCCACTGACCAAAATTATTGTTATAATTGGAAATGTTATAAGTATAGGCTATTAGAGAAACCAATTCAGGCACCCTCATCAGTCAGGGCATTGGGTAAACAAAGGCAAAACAGGCCTTAAAGGGTTATACCGTCTATCTGGCAACTTCAATCCCAAAGCTCTTCCAAATCTAGTAAAATATAAGAATGGAGTTTACGCAGACCGGGGGCGGGTTTTTGGATAACGTCCCACTCCAAAGGCAACTGATGGAGCCTTTTAATTTTTTGGTATTGATGTGCTATTTTAAAAGACCCGACTGTGGAGAGAAAACACGCAATGATTATGGAGCAATGTAACTGAAAGAAACAACTCGTAAATTTGCTCTCCTGAGATTTACAATCTTGCATGATAGTGGACACAAAGAAAAAATAAGAGATTTAATTCAATTATCAGAGAAAGAGCTAAGGAAATCCATAACCTGCAAAAGTTTTTTTGAAGACTAATACCCAAAACACTAAGGATGTTAAAACTATCGTAGTTTTTAGATTATTATACATGTAATTTTTTCAATAATTGATAAGTTTTTTCTTTTCCGTAATTTATCACAATTTCGATAGTTTTTTTAATGAAACATTTTTTTCTTTAATTTTTAGCCGCTTACGGTTTTTTTGCATTTTATGCTTCACGAATATCATAAGAAATGCTCGAGTTTGAGTTTCGTTTTTTTGTCAAGATTTAATTCTCAAAATAGTAAAAGAAATGCTCCCAAACGTTAGGAATTTCCCTTATTCTGTTAAGGTTTGCTTAGTTTCGCTCCCGTGCTGCCGAATTGTAGGAGGGATGTGTATGCTTACGCCCAAAATGTAGAACAAAAAATATGCGGTGTTGTAGACCCCCGTTTGACAAATTGATGAAAATGTTTCATTCAATAAAATTCCAGCTTTAAAGTCTAATTTCTCTTCTTTCTTTAAATCTAAGTTCTTCCAAATTGGTTAACTTCCATCACAATAGTTGATGAATAAATTATTTGTAATTATAAACCATTTGTTTAATTCTCTTGTAATTTCTGTTTATTCCAAAACCACGTTTTCCATCACAACAGCTGATTCCAATTGTCCTGTAACCCAAAAGTAACCATTCGTAAGAAAATATCGTGGTCGTTTTTTGCAGCGAGAGTTTGTCCTGAAAAACTGTGTAAGACAATAAGTCTTTGTACCTCAAGATGCAGTAAGCACAAGAAGACAAGAAACGAAACTGGTCTTTATAAACTTCAATGAATAAATTTTGTAAACAAACTTTTCCTTTAAGTTCGATTAATTATTATCTTTTAAGTGATTTATTGAATTTTATTACATTCTTCCGAAAAATGGAAAATCAGGAAGAATAACTTTTTCAGATTCTCACGTCCACGCTGAAATAAATTGTCAAGCAAACTTTTTAAGTTTCGATATAGTATTAATTTTGCAAGAATTTATTCCCGTCATTTGAAGAATCAAAATCTTTAAAAATAGGGCCTATGACCCTTGACACATGATCGAAACAGCAACCTCAAAGTGTGTTACCGGACTTGTTACGGAATTATTTGTAATTTTTGATAATTTTGGCTCCAACACCTCAGAAATAAAGAAACCCTGTTTGAAACATGATCCTTTGTTAACAATAGTGTAGGAATTTGGACCGAGAGTAGCCTTGCTATAGATATTATTATTTTATTTTTTTATTTCTATGAAGTTAAATATAACTTAAAATGTACAAAAAAATTAATATAATATAATATAATATATATTAACTATATACTATATATATTATATATAGTATATATATAATATATATATATAATAATATAATATATTAATTATATAATATATATATATTATATATATGTATTATATTATATATATATAATATATATATATATATATAGTATATAAACTTAAAAAGTCAAAATAAAAAAAAAAATAAAAAAATAAGTAATTTTTGGGGAAAAAAACAAGTGAAATAAAAAAATCAGTTTATTTCATAATCAGTTCATTTTTTTCCGTGGCCATCCTGGTTTTGGGGAGCCAGGATTTTTCCTAAATTTGTGCTAAAATTTGGACGGAAAAACGAACGCACCAAACCTTCCAAACATTTACGTTTTTCGCGACACCAAATGCCAAAAACGAAAACGGCTTTCGCTATTTTTTACACTCCAATTCATAATCTTATTGTCTTCTAAGTTTCTTTCTATAAAAGGAAATTTTTTTTTTTAATTTGACGGAACTTATTTTAGGGTAAACTTTAGGACACACTTCTGAGCTTTGAAAACCCGGTACCTCCGAAAGGAAAAGGTGAACACTTCTATTTGTCTGATTAATCTACTGTTGGTCGATGAAACAGGGACTTACCAGGAAAGGATCTAATATTCCGTGATAAATAATGTAATTTCTAGGGTTTTAAAAGGTGAGTTTTAATGTTAAGTTATCTTGACAGGGAGAATGAGAAAACTAGAACAGAGGTAGATTATATACTTTTTAAATTTTAGAAAAAAACTAATGGGTGGCCAGAAAAAAAGCTGAAAACCATTTGAAATCAGCGGAAAAAATGGTATAAAATTCACCTATTTAAGTCGGGACAAAAAAATTTTTTTTTACAATTTTTTGTCAAAAGTTGTTAAAATAAGGAAAAAGGAAAAAAAATAAAACCGTTTCGTTTTGTAATTTGTGCATTACGAAACGCTAAGAAATGCTCGATTTGCGTTATCGTTTTTGTCCCAAATTTAGGCGGCAAATTTAAGACCAAATGCTCACCAAACGTAAGGATTTCCTAAATTCTGTAAGGTTGTTATTTCCCGTGCTTGCCCAATTTAGAACGTGCATATGAAAAAAATGTAAACAAACGTAGATGGCGGCGTGGTATGTCGTTTGAGTTTGATGCAATGTTCTCCTCTCCATACCAAAGTAAGAATTAAGGTACATAAATTATCTTCCAAAATTGAATAAAACCCAATCACGAGTAGAGCTGATCACAATATTTGTCATTAATCATTTGTTATTTATTCTATTTAATTTATTCCAAAACCTCGTGGTCCATTACAACCAGCTGATTCAAAAATGTTTGTTTGCACGAAAGTTCGTGCTAAAATGGGGTGAGCATCTTCTTATATCGAGCGTAAGCCACAAAGTGACGAAAACGTGATACGGCTTGTTCTAAAAGCCGTTTTCTATACTTGCATTTTTGCTTACGAGATATTTAGGAAAAATGCCTCAAGTTGCGTTTCCATTTTTGTCAAATTTAGCACAAATTTTTGGAAAATGCTCACAAAAGCTTAAGGAATTTCCTAAATCTGTAAGGTTGTTGCTCTTTTCCGTGCTTACCGAATTTAAGAAAAATCGCTTATGGACAACTGTACACAAACTAAGATGGTGGCGTAGTAGTCGTTTGATTTGATGAAGTGTTTCCTCATGAAATTAGACATTTAAATCTAATTTCTTCCCAAATCGATAAACTCATCCCAATAGTTGATCAATTATTTGTAATAACAACCATTTTATTTTTTTTTTTATATTTCTGTTTATTCCACAAAACCACGTGCTACATCAAAACAGCTGATCACAAAATACTTGTAAACAACGTTACATTATGCACCGAAATAATTCGTCGCTAACTGGATTAGCATTTCTTATGCAGCGTTAACAAATGCAAAATAGAAAACGGCTTAAGCCGTTTTCCGGAGGTGTTCATTTTGTGCTAACCCGCTCGATAAGACTAGCCTAATATTGTTTTAGTACAAATTTGATCATAATCGAACCGATATGGTTTACAAAATATTCTGAATCAGCTGTTCGATGGAGCACGTGAGTTCTGGAATAACAAAATAAAAAAAATAACAACCATGGTTTTTATTACAATAATTGATCAATCTTATTGTGATAGAAGTTTATCGCATTTGGAAGAATAGATTTTAAAGCTAATTTTATGAATGAGACATTCATCCAAATCTAACTGAACTACTACGCACGCAAATCATTATTTGTTTTCCATTTTTTATTCGTTAGCATTTTCCCTAAACTCGTAAGCACAGGAATAAGAGCAAACCTAATCAGAAATATTAGGAAATTACTCAACCGTTCGTTAGCACATTTTACTTAATGGGTTGTGCTAAAATTGACATAATCGAACGTAAACTTTAGCATTTCTTGCGTAATAATTTCGTTAGCAAAAGTGCAAAAATCGAAAACGCCTTATAATTTACAGAAAAAAATATCATCCAAAATTTGGTAAGTATCGACAAAAATATCAAATATCGATATATCGGCTGGACACCCCTACTTTCTTCATTTTTCTTGGAACTATACTGAGTGGGCTAACGAAATTTGCTTCAGCGCGCCTTTTTCGTAATGACCTGCTTCGGCGTCTGGGATTATTGTGGTAAGGTTTGTTAGCCTACACCATATGATCTCTGTTTTATTTCTTATTTTAACGGCTTTGTAGGCGTTTATAATAATGCCTTAGAGTTAACTAAGATGAATAACGAGCCTTCCGGAATCAAATTTTCTGGAGCCAGAACCTGCCCATGGTCCGAGGTTTCACATGTAGCTACTTAACATGAGCCAAAACATTAGGTCTTCCTACTGAAATTACTCATCAATCAATTTTCGGATGTAGCAACACAGAATTTGTATTAAAGTGAAGCTTTAATAGTTTTGGAAGTGTGGCTTTAGGGTCATTGCAATTACATTTAAAAGCATAAAACTAATTGTTGCAGATGTCCTTGCCAAGCTCCTTAGGTTTATTAGTGCAGCTTAATGGCATCAGATTTTTTTTACAATGAACAACTAAACAAAATTCAATGTCACCTATTTCACATAAAGAATTCTGAGAAACCTTAAAATAGAAATGTAGAACATCAAATTTGTAAATGTTACAAATAGTAAAAGAAATTCACAAATAACTCTCAAATTAAGCTGTAATGATGCATAAAAACCAAACTGCACTGATGTCTTTAGGAAAAAAAAAGGGTAATTGATGTAGCTAATTGAGAAAAGTATTTGTGTTGGATTTGAGGCCTTCTGCGGATTTCTTACCCAACCCCACGGGCGAACTTCGAGTTCCACGGATACATAGTATACTTAATTATAAACATTTTAATTTTACAAAAAATGGTTATTAAATAAAATTATTTTCGAAGTTATTTTTTACAGATTTTTCTGTGTACTTTTGACGTATAATATTTTTAAATAAAATATAAAAAATGAGAAAATTTTTAAAAACAGCTAAATTTCTCATTTTTTTTAGGGATAATCACGACTATTAACTTTGCTTTGTTCCGATTTTTTATATATCCATTAGCATTAATATTTTTACGATAATCGATAATTTTGAACGATTATCAACAATTGATGATGTTTTTAGCCAAATTTAGTACCTATTTTTATGGAAAAAAACAAAATTTCGCAAACGAATTTTGTTATTAATAACAGTAATAATAAAGAATAATTTTATTCTCTAACACTCCTTGCTATCCGGGGCGTCCTAGCCCTTGAGGTACCCCATTAGTTTAATTTTTTTTTTTTTTTTTGTTTAAACTAATGGGTGCAGCCTGCAAAGGTACCCATTAGTTTATATATTTTTTTAACTAATAGGTACCCCAATGGGTAGACCGCCCAGATGGCAGGAGTCGGGGTCTCTCCGCCTTGGCAAGGAACGAATGGGTAGGACTATTTCCCCCCCCCCCCAGGGAGGTTCTCCTGAAGCCCCCCCGCTCCTTGTATTATGCAGTGTCAACGTGGTTCCTTCCACCCCTATAGGGTATCGGAAAATGTCCCCCATCTATATCTCTGTTGGCTTGCACGCCCCCTATGGGGGCCCGTAATATATAATATATATTTAATACCTATAATATATATATATATACTATATATATACTATATATATATATGATATATATATATATATATATATATATCTTCGCTTATTTGTATTTTTATTTTGTACTTTTCTTTTTCTATTTAGAACCAAGCTATCAGGAATCATTGTTTTCATTAATTTTTTACTTTTCTTTTCGATGATTATTTACATACACTTTGGTCTTAATAAATATCGCTTCCTCAAAGTTAAGTTAAAGAATACGAATAGCGTCGGGCCGAGGGATACCGGGACCCGCCTCTTTGAGGAGGGTGATGTCGGTCCACCTCTAAATAAAAAAAAAATCAATAATAAAAAAAAAAAAAATTTTCGCAACTCAGTACGTGACTTGATCAAGTTTTAAATTTAGATTATCTTTAAATTCTATGAAAGTTTTTAATATTTCTTAAAAAATGTTAGAAATTAAGGGTTAAAAAATGTCCTTCAATAGAATTTCACTTTTATGAAGCTTAAATTTTTCTAACTTCGTTATAAAATGAAAATTTGTGGATGGATTATTAAATGTATTTATTTCAAGTGGATACATCTCGAGTATGTTAGTCTTTAAACTGGCAAGTAAATTTTTGATCCGAACCATTATTAGTGGCACAAAAACGGGGCCTAACTTGGTCCCGATACACCCGCCGTAAAAATTGTGAATGGCAGGGTGACTTGGACGCACATTGTTTTTTTTCGATATTTATTATTGGTATTATTTATTCGACATCTTTTATTACATGCTATAATTAATTTAAATATGATAAAAAGTTACTTATATTAAGTGAAAATTAATTAAAAAAAATGAAATTTTTATTAAAAACAAATTCAAGTAAATAAGTGTCAAAATTTTTGAGCGGAGAGGGGTGAATCAGACTACCTTATTTTTCATATCTTATTTATTATTTAATCTTTATGTGATTATTTTTTATTACTTTTATTTAATTTTAAGCTTAGAAATATTATATATTAAAGGTAATAAAAGTCGTTTTGTCAATCAACGTGGTTAAGAGGTTACCGCCATTATTCGAGTCACCCTCAAGGTGTCCCCGCCTTCACCCCTACCATGGTTCGGCGGTGACTAAACGTATTCATTTCAACACTTTAATAAAACTATTATAATAAAATACATTGATTATATTTTTTGTGTGCTATGACCGACTATAGTGCCTTGATTTTCAAAAAAAAAAAAAAATTTCCAAAAAGTGCATTCGGGGAGAGTCGGAGCAAGTTATGCCTAAGGTGGTCCAAGTCACCCTGCCTGACGCTATGAAAAAATATCGATATCGATGCATTAATAATCTGAAATGCATTTCAACAATGATTCCTCATCCCCTACACGAATCGGTAAAAAAGCTGATCATGTTATGATTTTTCAGAGCGTTAATTATTATCATTTTTTAAGTGAAAATATTAATTATATCGCTATTATGCTAAAAAAAAAAACTTCAAATTTTTTTTAAAACTATTTTGTAAAGGAAATGTTTATAATTTTAATATACTAAATGTACGTGAACTCATAGTCAAGTAATACTAAATACATTACCAAGTATTATGCAACTAGGGCCTAGTTGTATTGAAAACTATAAACTTGGGTTAATTTACAGAAATGGTATCAAAAAATTCTTTAAAGTTTTTTTTAGCGATTAGTGTATATTTTAAAAATATATGTTCAATAAATTAAAAAATAAAGCTGTGAGGGTGGAAGTTGGTTAATTTTGGCTTTTTTTTTTTGTGGATAACGCTATTGATGTATTTTTCCGATTTATCATATCATCTAACTAGAAGAAGAATTTCAATCATCCATTGTTTTTTAAACGATTATCAATAGATAATTAATAATATAAACCAAACCATAGTTAATTAGGTAAATTATAATAAAAAAAAATGTTAAATTTTTTACATACAATGGATAAATAAATTTTAATAATACTCAGAAAAAATATTTTTATATATATATATATTAGGGGTGTACCGGAACTCGATATTTTCCAGTTCCACCGGAACCGGAATTAGGCCGGCAATCACAAAAAAAAAATTACCGTCAGAACCGGAATTTCTTATGAACTTTCCTTTAACTATAAAGAAATGTAAAAAAAAAAATTTTTTTTTTATTTAACTTTCAACATAAAATCTTATATTTAGTACAGACCACCACTGTCATGAACATATGCGAAAATCATAATTGAAGATAATAATATCTGGAAGTCCAAAAAAATTTAATAGTAAAAGGGATAGTCTTGTATTTTCTAGCACAGGGGAAACCACAAAAGAGCAATAGATCCAAGCAGTGAAATAAGTGAGTTTTGAGGAAAGCTTCTCCCCTAAAAAAGAATTGGCATATCATGACCTCAACACAGAAAATAATTAATGTTTAGATCACAATGGAGTAACCAGCATTCACAGTCACACAAGAGAAAGGGATTCATAGACCTTATTGCCCATCTTCACCAAATATCTTATTCCTAGTAGAAAATATTTGTAGAGAAAATGTCAACTTAATATAGAAAATTGAGATCAGCAGTATTCGAAATCGTTATCTAAAACGCTGATTCAGTAATATCATTTACTACCGATATATAGAGAACTAAATAATTTCAATGACTTCATTTTATTTCTTTAACTCCACTCTGGCTTACCATCGAGTTTGAAAAAAAATGGACTGTGTACTACTCTTGCAAGTATTTCCCAGGTTTTCATTCTGGAATAAAAATCAATTGGCTTTTTGAAATTAACGATGAAAAATTGGGGAATTCCTCCTAACATAATCCATTTGAATCCTTCGAGATGGAGCATATACCATGAAACTTAGAACCTTGATTTGCAGATACACAGTTTTTCTTGTTTTTATTCATAAACTTCAATTTGTT
>JABUQX010050157.1:0-7500 GCA_015478945.1 Trachelipus rathkii
TTTAAAGCTTTATCTAGATCAGTCAACCTGCGAATTATAAAAACTGCTGTATAACTCCCTTCGGGTCTTTTTGATTTCTTCGTACTCCTTTTGACTCCGGAATGCTGCACAGTAATTCAACATTAATTGACTAATCTTCGAGGATTGCCCTTGTTGCTATCATCGATAATCTGCTCTTTCGCTAGCTTTTATCGGAGGAGCACCCTCTCACTTGCGACGTCTTCACAAGGTAGTTGAATCTACATACGCGTTAACATCCACTTAAGTGTATGTTGATGTCGCTTCCTAACTTTCTCGGCATACTATTTCTCGAAGGGTATGCGCCCTCAGACGTGTCCTGCATTAGCGATCTTTTTCCCATGCCCAGACTTCAACTTCATAGATTTTCTCGGCATTATGACAGGTTATCCTCGGAGGCAGATATTCTTTCGTCTCTCACTGCTTTTAAAGCTGCCAAAAAGGGATCATCAGCCTCCATCTCCGTCGATTGGACTGATGAGGCCCGTCTTGCTTTCACTTCCATCAAAGAAGCTCGTTCCTCTGTTCTTCTTGTTTTCCCCTCTACCACTGCACTGACCCGGATCCACATCGATGACTCGGACTTCGCAGTGGTTTGTTTTGCAACAGTTTCTGGAAGGATGAATGGGTCCATTGCCATTTCTTTTCCCATAAAAATTCAACCTGCTGAGGGTGAAGGCAGTGCGTTTGGAAGAGTAATTCTTGCATCTATTTTAGCTCAGCACTTTCGCTACTTCATGAAGGTCGAGAATTCATAGTTTCACAGATCATGCAGCTCCATACCACGCATCATGCTTTACAATTAGCAATCCCATGTGAGGCACGAACTTGAATTCTTTGCAGTTTACACCGATGTCCATCATGTCAAAGGTGCGAAAATATTCCTGCGGATGCCCTTTCCTCGTATCAGTGCTATATTCTCCTGCTCCTTAATATAACTACGAGAAGCGTCTCGTTTCAAACAGCTGGAGAGAACCTTCCCAGCTAACTCTAACCTTTAACATTCAGAGTGTGGAAGTGTTCGCTATTCCCCCCTTCTGTGTGATACTGTCATCCAGGCTGCCCGCTCTGTCGTTCATCTCAAATGCGTCGCTGTCTTTAACACCATGTTAAGAGCTCACAAGTTAAATTGGAAATACACTTCGTTGGCCTTTCCTCTCCAGGATCGTTAAGCTTTGGACTAAACAGTGCCTTAGTTGCCACGGTCTAAGTCCATCAAGTACAACTTGCGCTCCTGTCGGCAGTTTCTTCCGGGTCAATGCTTTGCCCAATCCAAATTGAATTAGTGGTCTTTACCTCCTTCCAATGGGTATACGCACCTCTTAACGTGCATCGATCACACACGTTGGGTCGAAGCCATCCCTCTACAGGACACTTCCGGAAGATTTCCATCGCTTCAGGCCTTTTCTGTGTTTATATTGGATTGTTGGTAGATTCGGGTACCCGTTCACTGATGCTGCCACAGATCAGGTCGTTAGTTTGAATACTATCTATTGGAAAGACTTTCATGGTTTCTCTTAGGTCCATAACGTCTTCGATCTGCAGTTAATGCGCGAGTCCAAGGTAATGATTCGTGAACGAATTCCAGCAGGCAGTTAAAATCTTTTGATGGCTCATGGTAATTCTGAAAATTGGTTCAAAACTCTTCCACTCGTTCTCCTCGGCATTCGGACTTCGTTCAAAGAAAACTTCAAGTGTACATCCGCTGAACCCGTTTGCAATTCCTCTATCCACAATCCCGGTGAATTCATCCTTCCTTCTCCTACTACTTCAGAACAGCATACGTTCTTTGCTCGTCTTCGTCAGTGTGATGATTCTTGGAAACCCTCTTTTCCTCTCCAGACTCGTCGTGCAACTTATATTCCTTCCGACCTCGATTCTTGCTCTCACGTTTTGGTTCGTCACGCTTCTCATCGCGGCCCCCTTCAGGCCCAATGCGACGTCCTTTATGTGTACTTCAACGTCATCGCAAGTTTTTCTCTCTTCAGAAAGGTTCCAAAGTGGAAAATGTATCAACTTATAGGATAAGACCCCCTTTTTGGATGCTGATCCCGGGAATACCGTTGATATTGTTTCGAAACCTCTGCCAATCCATCTTGCTCCTCTTCGTTTACAACAACCACCCACCACTCCTCTGGCTCCTCCTTCTTCCTCTACTCCCAAACAACCTACTGTTCCTCCCGCACCATCGCCTGTTCCTCCGTCTACCCCTCCTCCTCCTAGTTCTCCTCCTCCTTATCCTATTTCCCTCTCAGGTCGCCCTCTTCGTCCTGTTGTTCGTTTTACTCCGTAACCACTCCGTTCCAGCCGGGGGGTAATATTGCCTACTATGCGCAGCCTTGTTTAAACACTTACGTTACTTTTCTCTCGGAAATGCTTTTTGTTCAAGTCTTTACTTAAATACTAAATGTTGTTGAAATACTTTTCGGTCGTCTGTCAAAAGTATAAATAACTAGTCCAGTGAGATTTCGATTCACATCAGTTGTTTGCCTCACAGTGCACACAACTTTCGCTTATTCAGCTTCGCTTTCTTACATCAGATTGGCATGCTCCTCTAATTTTCTTTCTGTTGCCCTTGGTCTCCGTCTGGGTTGCTTACTGATGAAGATTATTGGTCTGCCGTATTATCCTTAGATGTAATATTTTTAGACATATTGCGTTTTTACAGAAAACTTTCTAACTCTTCAGCCGTCTCCTCATAGCTCTAATCCGCTCAAACCCAGAAATCATCCTTGACTCTTGTTGGCTCTACTTTGACTCTCTTATGCATGATCTATGTCTTTTCCTTAAATAAGTGGGCAAACTTGGGCACAAAATACTCTAATATGGGCTAACAGTAGCTATTAGTGGTAGGTCGTTTGGGTTTGGATTGAATGTTTCATTCATAAAATTAGCTTTAAATCTAATTTGTTCCAATGATAAACTCCATCACAATAGTTGATAATAATGTAATATATGTACGCATTTTTTTTTTTTTCTGTTTTTCCAAAACCACGTAGTCCATCAAAACAGCTGATTTCAATTGTTTGCAACAAGCGTTGGTTTATGCACAAAATTTCGTGCTAAAAATGGTGAGCATTTCTTTCAGCGTAAGCACAATGAAAAAAGATAATGGTCTAGTTCACAGACAAGCAATCATCATTCATATGTATTAAAAGTTAAAAGCTTTTTAAACTTGTAATTTTTTCAACTGGAAACTAGTGAAGAAAGCTTGCACTTATTACTATTAAATTAAATTGATTTGCACTTTCGCAACACAATGTTGTTAATTAAAATTTACATTGCTTTAATTATAATTTGATTAATTTTAATTTGCTGCACTTTCAGAAAATCTCGCTTAAACAGGATTATGTCGATTTTATGGAACGTACCTTAATTTTACTAAAGAAATTCTTTTCCGGATTTCCTGAATATACCGCTGCAGCCGGATGTAAATTCAAATTTTCGTGGAACGCACTGTTGCCTATGGTTGAAAAGTTTTGTTCTGAAAATATGTGAAAACAAGCATATGTGATATGAGTATGACCAAAGTCACCAAACTAAACTTTGCTGAAACCAAACAAATGTGAAATTCACATAGTAAATTTTGTCTATTGAAGCATAGTAGAAATACTGTGATTGAAGTGAGTACTTTATTTCTCTAAAGGTATTTTGACAGACTAGGCTGCGTAGACCTATTAACCAAATTTTGTATTTATTAGATTAATTCCGTTTTGATTATTACATGCAAATTATTAAACTGTAACTAGTCTATTGAGTGAGTATTTTTATTATATGACATTATGGATATGACTATAGCTGTGTAGCACCATAGTGCAGTTTCTTCTAGACTAGCTGTGTAGGCTATGTTAATGTTCTATTTTCTATTTGACATAGTTTTGCTCAAGAATTTGGGAATTGAGTTACTGAGGAATTTGTTTGTATATATGGTTTTTGATTAATATGACAATGTCAAATACTTTGCCGAATTCTTCAAATTAGAACATTAGAATATAGAGACAGTACAGAAGCCACATGGCTGTCGAGACGTCCAGGAAACTAATAGAACAATCACCAAAATGCTCTTGCAATCCACAAAGCATCCTAGGGCTTGTCAATATTTTTTTTTTTTAAATTCGGCTTAGGACCCATTAAGTATAGGTTAGATGTTTATTAATATACACAGTAAATCTGCATCTACTTAATAAATTTTATAACCTTAATGAGTTTCAGATAAAATCAAAAGCTTGATATATGGTATACTGTTGACACATCAAGTTTATATGTAAAAAATATAAAAATAATAATAAAAAAATATCTATATATATTTTGTCAACAATTACATTATCTTCCACAATCTCCCTGGTCTCATCTGTGATCTATGAAGAATTAAGACATTAAGAATTAAGAGTATAGAGACAGTAAGAAGCACATGGGCCTATCTGAGACTGTCGCAGTCAATCACTACAAACATGCCTCATGCCTATCAGAACAAAAGCACCTAAGGGCTGTCAATGTTGTTAACTACAAATTCCCAATTTGCCTTAGATCAAAATCATGCTATGATATATATATATATATGATACCAAACATCCACATGCATTATTAACTAAGTTATGGTCACACATGCCATCAAACATTAATAACTACTATAACTAAAAACCCACAATTTGGCTTAGTCAAAATATTATATGATACCAACTCCATAAACGAATCTAACCTTTCTTAAATGTTTGCAATCGAGTCACACTCAAAATCTCCTCGGCAGACTATTCCAAAATTTCACAACCCTATTATGAATGCATGCTTTCTTATATCAAGATGGCAATCCGCCACTATGAAATAATCGATATGCCGCCCTGGTCACTGTCATTGTTCTACTATGAAAATTTATTGTTCTGTATTATCAATTAGATGTAGATATTATTTGTAGATTGTATCATGTCCCTCTGAAAATCGCTTTTTACAGTAAAACATCTAACTCCTTCACTCTCTCAAGGCTCTTACCCTAAACCCAGAATCATCTTGTTGCTTCTATCGTTTTGCACTCTCTTAGATATCTAAGTTTTTCTTTAATAAGGGCAACTTGTGCCAATACTCTAGTTAACTGGCCCTATAACATTAGCTATTATATAGTTACTTATTACTTCCTTGCCTTGTAAATCAACATTGGCGATTTATTATGCAAGCATCTTGATTACTTTTGATTTCTAGATCCACCACTGATTTAGGCCTTTTTTCAAATTACTGGCTTTAATTAAAACCAAAAAAACCCTAAATCTTTTTCTTGGTCCACAAGCTCAAGCATCCTTCATTATCGTAGTTAAAACTTTATTTGAGTAACCTAGGTGAATAACTTACATTTTTTACTATTAATATTCATTTGCCACTTATCTGCCACCCAAGAAGTTAATCAAGATCATTTTGAATCTTTATAGCTACATCCTTCACTACTTATTGAGGTAGTCACTTTAGTATCATTTGCAAACTAGAAACCTTAGCATTTAAGATCCCTGGTCATAATCATTTATATAGATATGAGGAACAATAAGTAGCCAGAACTGAACCTGTGGGAACACACTCTTCACTATTCAATGATGATTTAATTCCCATTTAGTTGTACACACTGTTTCTATTTCGCACCCAGCTCTTTAATCGCAACATGGTACCACTCCACCTATACAATTGCAGATTAACTTTTTCATCAGCTTATGTGGGGACCTTCAAGCTTATAAAGTCTAAATATACAATATAACGGATTCCTCGGTCAATTGCAGTCAGTAATGTTTCATTAAATTCCGTAGAAGGTTTTGTCTGACATGACTACTCTGAAACGTGCTGGAGTCATACAATACCTTGTTATCTAAATATTTCTCTATATGACCCTTTAGTAACTTTTCCAGAACTTTCACAACCAGAGATGTAAATTAACTGGCTATGAATTTTCCCAAATCTTTCCTTACTACCTTTCTTTAAATAGGCACAACATATGCTTGTTTCCAGTCTTCTGGTACCTAAGAAAAGAAAAATTGATGATTAAAAATCAAATTGTTACCAGATGCTGTGTTTATTTTTAGATTCTACATTATATAACATCAGGGCTGCAGCTTTACTTGGATCATATGATGCTAATAAGACGTTTATATCTTTTTACATCAAATTCAATTCGTAAGTCTATTGTTAATGCTACACGAAACTATTTAGTCTTCTGAATATTTTAATCTGTTCTCTGTAAACACTGAAGCAAAATAAGCAGTGAAAATGTTGACCTTATCTTGACTCACTAAATTTTCATCAATTTATATCAAATTGTCCTATTCTTACTTTTAAATTTAATAAAAGCTAAAAACTTCTTCAGGTGTCTTATTATTATCTTGTAAATGAAATTTCTGGCTTCTCTTTGCTTCTTATTTGATGGTTAAGTTTCATTTCTATTTTTCCTATAATTTTCTAAATCATCTCCCTATTACTACCCTTGAATATTTTAAACATCTGCGTTTTCATTATATTTTCTCTCTTATTCTTCTAGTTCATCCAAAACAGGTTTTCTTTCCGCCACCAGATGGTTTATCTTTAATAACTTCTGATGAAAATATTTTTTAAATGTAATTTGTTTAAAATGTTCCCAAATGATAAAACAGTTTTGGTTCTTTAGAACTCTTTTTATCCGTCAGTTGTACTAAGCATGTCTCGAAATTTGGTAAATCGCCATTTCGGGAAATCTATGATTTTCTTTATTAACTTGCAATTTTGGGCCCAGATATCACATCATGTTAATCTAATTATATTAGGTCACTAAGTCCTAAATTCTCCATCTCATCCACCATACTTTCATATTAGTTAATATTAATTAATTAGTGTAATTAACTTAGTGGGTTCTTGGACCATTGGGGTCAAAAAGTTATCTAGTCTACAATTTATAAATACTGAACTACTATGGTCAATTGAAGACAAGGAACCAGTGAATGTCAGGAAATATTAAAATCACCCATTATGAATATACCTTTTTCATTCTTTACGGTGGCATGCTGTCTCAATTTCTCACCATATCAGCGTCTAATTCTTGACCTGGCCAGGAGTTCATAAAAATGCCTATTCTATATGATTTATTGTATAAAAGGATATACCGTTGATAGAGTAATATTATGATTAATTTTAAGTCAGTCATTTAGTACAGATTGAATATTGCTTTTTACATAAAGCGCCACCACACCTTCTTTCCTCTACGGCTGGTATATATAAGTGAATATCCTCTATTTCATATTCCTGAAGGAGTCTCCATATAATTCTTCATTTACCCTGCTGCAGTTTATTGCAATAATGTCTAGATTCTTATTTATGGTAAACTAATCAGCACATCTTTTTTATTTCTAAGGTATGAGCAATTTGGTGTAAAAACATTTGATACTCTAAATGCTGTTATTTTTATGCTATCCTCATTATTTAAACCTGTAACAACATTAGTTTTTTATTTATCTCCCCACTATGTACAGTTCATTGCTA
>JABUQX010050158.1:0-2500 GCA_015478945.1 Trachelipus rathkii
CGGTATGCTTCGTTCGGATTTCAAGATTTCAGGTGTTTAACCGTTTTCGCATTATCATTGAAACGCTTTCGCGTTTTCGTGCGCCACTTCAAAAATACAATCATATGTACGCGAGCTTCGCTCGCTGGCTCTCGTGCAACATTTCAAATGTTGCTTCGCAACATTTGAAATGTGGCACTCCACCTCTGCAATTGCTCTGCAATGTGGCACTCTCTATCTCGTACTTATTACTACTTACCTACTATATGGCTTTGAATTTCAGAAAAAAAAATTTCAAAAAGTACATTAGGGGAAAGTCAGGAGACGAAGTTATACCTAAAGTGGTCCAAGTCACCCCACCCGACGCTATAATTAGAATATTGGGGAGTAAAAATGACTTTAAAATTTTTTGAGACCGCAATATTTTTTTCCGTTTTTGTTTAAAATATAAATCTTTATGACAATGGAGTAATTCCCTCCCCTTCAGGTACTCCTGCCGATCTTCATCAGCAACTTTTCCCGTTTGTTCAGGATGAGAAAACAACACCCTTCAATAAAATTGACGAAAGTTTATATTAGATTTATTTAATCCTTAGGATTTCTTCACCAAGTTATAGTAGCCATGTGTTTAACCTAACCTAACATTTTTCTCTACCAACTCTAGTTCTCTCTCTCTTTTTTTTTTTTTTTTTTTTTTTGAAGAATGGGAAAAGATATTTTACAAATTTTTCAATTTAGGTGTCATTCCTGTCATTTTTGATTTTGAAGCGAATTAAAAACCAATGAAGCAAAATAAATAAAGAAAACATGAATCAGTTTTGGCTATATTGCCTACATTTGTATAAGCTATATTTAATCTTCATCATTTATTAAAATTAAGGACCTTTCAATAAAGATTAGTATAAACATTTTAATTGTTTTTCAAGCAGGAATTTTAGGTTTTGTCGCATTGAGATATTTAAACAAAGCAAATTTTCAATTGATTATTATGGATGTTAAGAGTGAGATTAAAGTTAAGGATGAATTCCTAGAAAGTTCAGAAGATGTCACAAACAATGGTCAAAGCTTTAAACAAGATTCATGGTTGAAAAAGAGTGAGATCGAAATTAATTATGAACGCCCAGAAAGTTCAGAAAATGTCAGAAACAATGGTCAAAGCTTTGAACAAGATAAATGGTTGAACGTTCCGGTAAGGAATTAATTATTTTTATTATTATTATTATTATTGGTATTATTACTATAATAAAACTTATCATTTAAATATTTATCTTTTCCTCAGAAAGAAATAATTTATAGACTCATAGATGTCAAAGATGAAATTGAAATAAAAGAGGAGCCATTGATTTTTGAGGAAGATTATCTGGAAGCTGATCAACATATTGAACAAATTTCTCAATTAGAAGAAAGTCTGGTAAGAATAGAGAATTAAAAGGTTGTTTCATTTGTGTTTCTTATGAATTTGAACCATTCTCTTGTAGGAAATTTATTATTTTCATAAATTATTATATCACTAGTGTAATGAAAATTTTCTGCGACTTTAGTTCCCAAATTAAAATAGTTGCAATTTTGGTAGGTTTCTGAACTGTTTCTTTGAAATCCTATAACTCTCTTCTGTTTCAAGATAAGACCCTTTTGAAATCAGCAATGAGAGAATTCCAGAGATTTTGAAATCAATTTTTTTTGGGGGGAAATGTTTATTACTTGTTTTTTTAATCTTATTTTTCTCCACGAAAGCATATTTTCTCATAGTTCAAACCTCTTACTGCTTCAAATATCTTTCTCATTAGTTTAACCTATAGTTCTTAGCTAGGGAGTTACGCCTTTCATCCTTCTATAACATCCATAGTTTCTGATCTATTTTTCTATTCATCAAGATTTTGTGTTTCTTTTCCTTCCTTTCCCGTTTATGACTTTAACTCTTTTCTTATTCCTTTCTGAATTCATTGTTGCTCTCAGCTAACATTGAAAGACTTGGGGGGGAAAAAAAAAAAACTTTGTAGGTTTACTTATAACTAATAAACAAAAAATATATGTGCAATTAAACCTATTTATTATCATTTACCCTAAATCATTTACTGATCGATTTATACAATAAATAAATTTTTCATATTGTGTACCTGCTCTTCTCACTATTATTATTATTATTATTATTATTATTATTATTATTATTATTATTATTAATTTTTTTTTTTATCTAAGCTAACCACATGCACAATAAGAATGACCCGACACTCACCTTATGATTATAGATCCAGAAAATCGACACGTTATGGACCTCTATTTAAAGTTCAAGTTAGACCCTACCTTATTTCAATCAAATGTGGCCACACTGCATATACAAAGAAAGAAGCAAAGGAAACTGATTTTTGTGCCCAACAAACCTCGAAACAATATTACAAAAAAGAAGCCTGAGGGGCAAATTCCCATCCATCCACCAAATTGTTTACACCTTATAAATAATCACCTATAAAGAAAAGAATATATCTTTGTAATTAAATTCAATCAAAACAAAAGAAGAAAT
>JABUQX010050158.1:5000-7500 GCA_015478945.1 Trachelipus rathkii
AGGGTTTAGACTAATGGAGAATGGAAGAGAGTGGAGGGTGCCCTTCTTATATGCTGATGATTTGGTGGCGAATCTGAAGAAAGTTAAAGTTGTTTGGCAGAATGTGTGAAAGGAGGAGTTTGAAATAAATGTAGATATGAGTAGGGTGATTGTAGTGAGGGAGGGGAGTCAGCAGTGTGAATTCATGTTTGATGGTGAGCAATTGGAACAAGTATCATAGTTTAAACATTTAGGCTATATGTTGGATCAAATGGGAACGGATGACGAAGTGTAGTAGGAAAGTTGTGAATGGTAGGAAGGGGCTCTTGTGCAATTAAATCCTTGCTAAATTCATAGGAATTAAGTCTTGTGTGTTCTTTGGTTCTGCATGAGGGTATGTTGTTACCGATGTTGTAGTGAAACCTAAGGTATGGAATAAGAGGTAAGGATCTAAGGTGGATAACCTTAGGGACGTGTTAGGTGTTAGAAGAATTAATAAAATGAGCAATGAGCACGTTAGGGAGAAATACATAAATGAGAGAATAAACTCCAAGAAATAAATGTTTTGGTCATATGGAAGGGATGGATGATAGTCTGTTGGTTGAACGGATGTGTAGTGGGGAGTGTGCTGGTAAGGTAAAGTAAGGAAAGTTTAAGAAAATTGAAATTTCGAGTACTTTTTTCTCATTTCTGTCCATCACTTTACATTAGATAGATTTGTAATGAAGGAAGGAAGGGATGGTAATTAAAATTAATTGAAAGTCAAAAAGCAATCAAGAATTTTATTTGGAGAATCTATTGAGAGAGAACATTGTGTGTAAGGTAATATTTAAAAAATGGGGTTGTATATTGATTGAAAAGGTATGGGATGTTGTTCACTGAGAGTAAGAAAAGCAAATTAAATTTGATCTTAAAGGAAGGTTTGGATTTTGACCTTAAGTTTCACTGTTCATCCGATCAATATGAAACTTTCAGGGCATGTATAGTTGAGTGGATTTCACCTTTTTTAATCATCATTTACCCCTTAGTTCCCCAGAACAGGGGCAGAGTGCGCAAGCCTATACCAAAAATTCGAGACATGCATGAGCATTCTTGGGACACAAATAATCTGTAGCCGAACCCCAACCCAGCTACCACTGCCCTTTTAGTTGTCTCTTATGGCACGCAGAACATTTGTTGTGGAATTTTTTTTCCCCAACATAGGGATTTGTTTTTTTTGTATACCAAAAAGAATCTTTTAATTTTTGTCAATTTTCCCCTCTGCCAAGAGGTAAAACGTTTGTGTGTGCAAAGAAAACGATCGAAATAAAAAAGATTCTACCCAACTCAACATAATCTGAAAATTTCCTGTTGATCGGATTAAAAGAAAGAAATTTATTGCAATTTATTTTTATTTATGGGAAACTATTTTCAGTGGGTTTTTGAAATTAGTAATTGTTGGGATTTGGTGCCAGATATTTGAAATCTGTATTACCTTTTTTTGTAGATAATAGACAAAAATCGTTTGTGAACTCTCAAATGTTGGGTACATGATTTTTCTTTAAGTAAAAATACAAAACAAATCTAAAGCTACTTCTTTGTCTATATTGGGTGCAAATCGAATGAAAACTAAGAAAATTACGCCAATTTCTGCAGTCAAAACCCGATTTCAAAATTGAAGCCTCTTAAAAAATATTTAATATATGTGATATTAAATTATAATGTTCCAGAGTTTTAATTGAGATAAAGTGGAAGACAAATTCAAGCTATGAAAATAATTTTAAAAGAGGAGAGACTATATAGTAATTTTAGAAGTTAAAATGTGATTAATATTTTAATTAATGATGTAGAATTAATATATCTACCAAGTAGATTTTATTCATATATAGAAGATATGCTATTTTTTTTGCATCACTTTCAGTAGATTATTATTATTATTATTATTATTATTATTATTATTATTATTATTATTATTATTATTATTATTATTATTATTATTATTATTATAACGATGGGAAGTGCGGTGATATTAACACTCCCCAGCTGCCCTCCTGGCGGAGAGTGACCGTCCACAGGAAGTGTTATTGCTGTGTGGGGTGGAGGCATAAATCCACCATCATAGCCTCTACATTCCTTTCAATGCGAGACAATCTGTCCTCCAGAACAGCTGGAGAAAACTGAGAAGCTCCTGAAGGAGGAGGAAAAGTATTCAGAGTGTGAGGGACAGCAGATGGGCTGAAATGGTTGAATGAACAGGATGAAGAGCAATAGACGTAACATGAGGAGGCTGGCACCGCATGACACCGTCAGCTGCCTCAGCAAAGGCCTGCAGGGACAAAGTGGGATCAATGGTGGCCACTATGCCTTGAACTTGTGGGGGCAACTTTTGCACGAAAAGTTGCCAGAGTATGGCCTAATCCCTGGGAGATGGGGAATCCCCGAGCTGTGAAAGCATCATAGAAAGCAGCTCTGTGGGGGGCCTGTCTCCTAACGACTCTCCCCCTCCCCTCAGGAGTTGCTCCATCTAATCCTCCATAGAAGA
>JABUQX010050158.1:12500-22500 GCA_015478945.1 Trachelipus rathkii
CTGCTCTAGAATCTAGACTTGGGGATAAATAAAATTTGTACAAGGTATTATTATTATTATTATTATTATTATTATTATTATTATTATTATTATTATTATTATTATTATTATTATTATTATTATTATTATTATTATTATTATTATTATTATTATTATTAAAAGAAATTAACTTTAAAGTAGAAACTACTACAAAACAAAATATTAACTAAACTGTTTAAGCAAAAATTTTAAAAATTTAAAAACAAGATTTCATAATTTTCTTACTTTAAAATGAAAATATTTGAATATTGAAATATTGTGGTGTAGGAAAATAAATTGATCTCCATGTTGTGGAGTTAAACATGATCTCTTATCCTGAAACACATTACCCGCTTCTGAAAAAAGCTTTTTTAAAAAAAAGCTTTTCTGAAAAAAGCTTTTTAAACTTTGAAGATCCGTAGAACTTTATATAGTATATTCCTATTTTACTTAATAAATTTATTGATTCTCTTATCCAAATTTTGGCTTACAGAACTAAGAGCTCACAGTATGGATATGACAAGATGACAGATACTTCTAGAGAGACTCCACTTGTTAATCGGACAAGTTTTAAGTAGAATATGTAAGGTGTAGCGGAAGTCAAAAAGTTCCGGTTCCATCCGGAACTTTTCCAAGGTTCCGGAAAGTTTCGGTTCCGGACAGAACCAAAAATTCTGGTTCCGGTACATCCCTAGTATATATATATATATATATATATATATATATATATATATATATATATATATATATATATATATATATATATATATATATATATATATATATATATATATATATATATATATATATATATATATATATATATATATATATATAATATATATATATATATATATATATATACTTATATATATAATATATATATATATATATATATATATATATATATATATATCATCATGCACTTCTCTTCCCAAGACTGGGGGTAAAATGCGTAACATGCACCGGAAACAGAAAAGTAGTAGAAGAATATGAAGCAAGCTGAAAAGAAAGCTCAGTCGTGTCACCCCCTTTATACCTTTTAGTGAGAACTCGTAACAGTCAGAAAATCCCTACATATATAAGAAATAATATCAATACGTAGGAAAATGAAAAAAAAAAAAAAAGATATTGGCAAATTAAAAATGCCAAAAGTACTTACAAGTATTTTGCAAATTTTCAAGTACAGACTATCATCCATCCTCTCCATATGACCAAACCATCTCCATGTACTCACGTTTATTCTCTCATTTGCGCCCTTCTTCACTCCACACAACCCTAATATGTTCATTCCTCAGTTTATCAATTCTTCTCACCTAACACGCCCCTTAGATTGTTCATCTGAACATATTGTACCATAGTCTCACTACTATACATTAACACAGGTAACAACATACCTTTATGCAAAACCCTAAGGCACTCATGACTTAGTCCCTTCACCACCAAGGATTTAATTTCACCAACCACCTTCATACCATTCACAACTTTCCTACAGAATCCTACTACATTTTGCATCATCTGTTCCCTTTTCATCCAACATATATCCTAAATATTTGAACTCGGATACTTGTTCCAGTTGCTCACCATCTAACATGACTAAACACTGTGGACTCTTCCTCACTCACTACCATAACCTTACCCTTATTTACATTTATTTTCAAACCAGTCTACCAATCCTCTCAATCTCTTTTCAGATTCACCACACAAAATCAAATAATCTGCATACAATAAGTAGGGCACCCTCCACTTTCTCTCATTCTCCATCATTCTAACCCCTTCCCCTGCCACCCTCATCTCTAATTCTTTCATAACTCCATCCACATATAAATTAAATAACCAAGGAGACATAACATACCTGCCTCACTCTGTTATTAATATTAAACCAATCACTTTCGACTCCTTTTACTCTTACACACGCTTCACTATCGCCATACATATTTTGATTCTACAGAAGCTATCAGCCACCATTATCAAAAGCACTGCACAAAGCTTCCCTATTAACCCTGTCATACGCCTGTTGCAAACCCATAAAACCTAAATACAATTTATTATTCTCTCATTTTCTCAGTCTCTTTTATTTTCGTTTTTGTTTAAAATATAATCTTTATGACAATGGAGTAATTCCCTCCCCTTCAGGTACTCCTCCCGATCTTCAAATGCAACTTTTCGAGTATGGTCAGTATGAGAAAACAAAACATCCTTCAATAAAATTGACGAAAGTTTATATTAGATTTATTTAATCCTTAGGCTTTCTTTACCGAAATTTTTATAAATATTTTAAATACAAGTACCAAAATGACTTTAATCTTAATTTTAATCACAATTTTCATCAAAGCATTGGAACTCATAACCATTAAATAAATTTTGAGAATAGCAATATGTCTGGTTTTTTAATTTTTATTCCAAGATTCATTGGGTAATACAGACCTTCAAAAACTGGAATTTATCTCATTCAGTGGACAAAGATAGAAACGAAGTGATAAAAAAATGCTCATCTCTGGATGCATTTAATTCTGTTTCTCTCTTCTGATTCTTATAACAGAATCCCCCCTAGATTCAGATAATTTTTCTCTACCAATATATAGTAGCCATGTTTAACCTAACCTAACATTTTTCTACACCAAGTCTAGTTTTCTCTCTTTTTTTTTTTTATTGAAGAATGGGAAAAGATATTTAACAAATTTTTCAATTTAGGTGTCATTCTGTAATTTTTTAATTAAAAGCCAATTAAAAATCAATGAAGCAAAATAAATAAAGAAAACACGAATCAGTTTTGGCTATATTGCCTACATTTGTATAAGCTATATTTAATCTTCATCATTTAAAAAAATTAAGGATATTTCAATAAAGATTAGTATAAACATTGTAATTGTTTTTTCAAGCAGGAATTTTAGGTTTTGTTGCTTTGAGATATTTAAACAAAGTAAATTTTGAATTGATTATTATGGATATTAAAAGCGAGATCGAAATTAATGATGAACTCCTAGAAAGTTCAGAAGATGTCACAAACAATGGTCAAAGCTTTGAACAAGATAAATGGTTGAATGTTCCGGTAAGGAATTCACTATTTTTTTTTGTTATTATTATTGGTATTATTACTATTATAAAACTTATCATTTAAAAATTTATCTTTTCCACAGAAAGAAATAATTTACTCACTGATACATGTCAAAGATGAAATTGAAATAAAAGATGAGCCATTGATTTTTGAGGAGGAATATTTGGAGACTGATCAACATAATGAACAAATTTCTAGATCAGAAGAAAGTCTGGTAAGAATAGAGAATTAAAAGATTTTTTCATTTGTATTTCTTATGAATTTAAACCGTTCTCATGTAAGAAATTTATTATTTTCATAAATTTTTATTTTATCACTAGTGTAGTAAAAGTTTTCTGCGATTTTAGTTTCCAAATTAAAAATGTCGCAATTTTGGTAGGTTTCTGAACTGTTTCTTTGAAATCCTATAACTCTCTTCTGTTTCAAGGTAAGACCCTTTTGAAATCAGCAATGAGAGAATTCCAGAGATTTTGAAATCAATTTTTTTTGGGAAAAGTTTATTACTTTTTTTTTAATCTTATTTTTCTTCACGAAAGCATATTTTCCCATAGTTCAAACCTCTTACTGCTTCAAATATCTTTCTCATTAGTTTAACCTATAGTTCTAAGCTAGGGACTCACGCCTTTCATCCTTCTATAACATTCGTACTATTTTTCTATTCATCAAGATTTTGTGTTTCTTTTCTCTCCTTTCCTGTTTATGACATTAACTCCTTTCTTATTCCTTTCTGAATTCATTGTTGAGAGAGAGAGAGAGAGAGAGAGAGAGAGAGAGAGAGAGAGAGAGAGAGAGAGAGAGAGGAGAGAGGAAGTGAGGGGAGGAGAGAGAGAGAGAGAGAGAGAGAGAGAGAGCGAGAGGAGGGGGAGAGAGGAGAGAGGAGAGGAGAGAGAGAGAGAGAGAGAGGAAAGAAGAGAGAGAAGAGAGAGGAGGCGAGCGAGGAGAGAGAGAGGAGGGTGAGAGAAGAGAGAGAGAGGGAAAGGAGAAGAAAGAGTGAGAGAAGAGAGGAGATAAGAGGGAGAGAGAAGGAGAGAGAGAGAGACGAGAGTGAGAGAGAGAGAGAGAGAGAGAGAGAGAGAGAGAGAGAGGAGAGAGAGAGAGAGAGAGAGAGAGAGAGAGAGAGAGAGAGAGAGAGAGAGAGAGAGAGAGAGAGAGAGAGAGAGAGAGAGAGAAGAGAGAGAGAGAGAGAGCGAGAGAGAAGAAACACAGGTGAGAGAGAGAGAGAGGAGAACGATAAGTGACCGTGAGAGAGAGAGAGAGAGAGGAGAGGAGGGGGAGAGAGAGGGAGAGGGAGAGAGAGAGAGAGAGAGAGAGAGAGAGAGAGAGAGAGAGAGAGAGAGAGAGAGAGCTTTGTAGATTTACTTATAACTAATTAACAAAAAAATGTACATGCAATTAAACCTATTTATTATCATTTACCTTAAACCATTTACTGATTGATTTATGCAATAAAAAAAATCTCACATTATTATTATTATTATTATTATTATTATTATTATTATTATTATTATTATGATTAGGATTATTATTATTATTATTATTATTATTATTATTATTATTATTATTATTATTATTATTATTATTATTATTATTATTATTATTATTATTTATTTTTTTAGTTTTTTTTTTTTTCTCTTTAGTTTTAGTTGAGTTTTAAGTTTGTAAATGTTATTTTTATTAAAAGGTACTTTTGGGAATAAAAAAATATGTTCATGTTTTTAGTGACATCATTTTCCTTTTTTGTTATTTTGTAGACTGGCATTAATGATGTATGCCATGGAGAGAAAGATGATGACAGACTCGAAGTAAAAAGCCTTTCAAGAAACGAACCTCAATCGTCAAGAAGAAAGAACCAAAAGATTGAAAGCAAAGATTTGAAAAATCACGGAAAAGATGAGTTGGAGCTTCACTCGAAGTCACACGGTAAGAAGTTTAAATGTGTTCATTGAAGTTTTGAATTTAAACTCGCATCAAATTTAGAAGTGATGGAGATACAGGGGGTGGTGGTGGGTGCTTTGGGAATTGTAAAATGACTTTAATCTTAATTTTAATCACAATTTTCATCAAAGCATTGGAACTCATAACCATTAAATAAATTTTGAGAATAGCAATATGTCTGTTTTTAATTTTTATTCCAAGATTCATTGGGTAATACAGACCTTCAAAAACTGGAATTTATCTCATTCAGTGGACAAAGATAGAAACGAAGTGATAAAAAAATGCTCATCTCTGGATGCATTTAATTCTGTTTCTCTCTTCTGATTCTTATAACAGAATCCCCCCTAGATTCAGATAATTTTTCTCTACCAATATATAGTAGCCATGTTTAACCTAACCTAACATTTTTCTACACCAAGTCTAGTTTTCTCTCTTTTTTTTTTTTATTGAAGAATGGGAAAAGATATTTAACAAATTTTTCAATTTAGGTGTCATTCTGTAATTTTTTAATTAAAAGCCAATTAAAAATCAATGAAGCAAAATAAATAAAGAAAACACGAATCAGTTTTGGCTATATTGCCTACATTTGTATAAGCTATATTTAATCTTCATCATTTAAGAAAATTAAGGATATTTCAATAAAGATTAGTATAAACATTTGTTTGTGTTTTAATTTTTATTTATATTTTTGTTGGTTTGAGATATTTGAGCAAAGTAAATTTTTGAAATTGAATATAACACTTACGGATATTAAAAGCGAGTTATCGAAATTATGATGAAGCTCTAGAAAGTTCAGAAGATGTACAAACAATGGTCAAAAGAATTTGGAACAAGATTAATGCGTTGAATGTTGGTAGGAATTCACTAATTTTTTTTTGTTAAATTATTATATTGGTATTATTACTATTATTATCATTTACAAATTTATCTTTTCCACAGAAAGAAATAATTTACTCACTGATACATGTCAAAGATGAAATTGAAATAAAAGATGAGCCATTGATTTTTGATGAAGAATATTTGGAGACTGATCAACATATTGAACAAATTTCTAGATCAGAAAAAAGTCTGGTAAGAATAGAGAATTAAAAGATTTTTTCATTTGTATTTCTTATGAATTTAAACCGTTCTCATGTAAGAAATTTATTATTTTCATAAATTTTTATTTTATCACTAGTGTAGTAAAAGTTTTCTGCGATTTTAGTTTCCAAATTAAAAATGTCGCAATTTTGGTAGGTTTCTGAACTGTTTCTTTGAAATCCTATAACTCTCTTCTGTTTCAAGATAAGACCCTTTTGAAATCAGCAATGAGAGAATTCCAGAGATTTTGAAATCAATTTTTTTTGGGAAAAGTTTATTACTTTTTTTTTAATCTTATTTTTCTTCACGAAAGCATATTTTCCCATAGTTCAAACCTCTTACTGCTTCACATTCTTTCTCATTAGTTTAAACCTAATACGTTTTCTAAGCTAGGGAACTTGACGCCTTTCCCATGCCTTCTATAACTTCGTACTATTCTTTTCTATTCATCAATTTGTGTTTCTTTTCTCTCCTTTCCTGTTTATGACATTAACTCCTTTCTTATTCCTTTCTGAATTCATTGTTGAGAGAGAGAGAGAGAGAGAGAGAGAGAGAGAGAGAGAGAGAGAGAGAGAGAGAGAGAGAGAGAGAGAGAGAGAGAGAGAGAGAGAGGAGAGGAAGAGAGAGAGAGAGAGAGAGAGAGAGAGAGAGAGAGAGAGAGAGAGAGAGAGAGAGAGCAGAGAGAGAGAGAGAGAGAGAGAGAGAGAGAGAGAGAGAGAGAGAGAGGAGAAGGAAGAGAGAGAAAGAGAGGAGAGAGAGAGAGAGAGAGAGAGAGGGAGAAAAGAGAGAGGTGGGAAGAAGAGAAAGGAAAGAGAGAGAGAGAAAGAGAGAGAGAGAGAGAGAGAGAGAGAGAGAGAGAGAGAGAGAGAGAGAGAGAGAGAGGAGAGAAAAAGAAGAGAGGAGAGAGAAGAGAGGGAGGAGAGAGAGAGAGAGAAGAGAGAAGAGAGAGAGAGAGAGAGAGAGAGGAGAGAGAGACGTAGGTCAAGAGACGAGGAGCAGAGAGGAAAGAGAGAGAGAGAGAGAGAGAGCAGAGGAGAGAGAGAGAAAACAGAAAAAGAGGGAGAAGAGAGAGAGAGAGAAGAGAGGAGAGAGAGAGAGAGGGAGACGAGAGAGAGAGGGAGGAGGAGAGAGAGAGAGAGGCAGAGGGAGGGAGAGGGGGAGAGGCCAGAGAGAGAGGAGAGAGAGGAGTGAGAGAAGGAGAGAGAGAGAAGGGAGGAGAGAGAGAAAGAGAGAGAGAGGAGAGAGAGGAGAGCGAGAGAGAAGCAGAGAGAGGAGCTTTGTAGTTTAATTATATAATTAAACAAAAAAATGTACATCGCAATTAACCTATTTATTCTCTTTACCTTAAACATTTATTGATTGATTTATGTCAATAAAAAAATCTCACATTATTATTATTATTTTATTATTATTATTATTATTATTAATATTATTATTATTAGGATTATTATTATTTATTATTATTATTATTATTATTAATTATTATTTTATTATTATTATTATTATTATTATTATTATTATTATTATTATTTGGTGGGAATAGATTCATCAATTTTATGAGTTTTAAGTTTGTAAATGTTATTTTTTATTAAAAGGTATTTTTGCAATAAAAATATGTTCATGTTTTTTAGTGACAACATTTTCCTTTTTTGTTATTTTGTAAGCTGGCAATTAATGAATGTAATGCCATGGAGAGAAGTGGATGACAGACCGAGTAAAAAGCCTTTTTTCAAGAACGAACCTCAAATCGTCAAGAAGAAGAACCAAAAGATTGAAAGCAAAGATTTGAAAAATCACGGAAAAGATGAGTTGGAGCTTCACTCGAAGTCACACGGTAAGAAGTTTAAATGTGTTCATTGAAGTTTTGAATTTAAACTCGCATCAAATTTAGAAGTGATGGAGATACAGGGGGTGGTGGTGGGTGCTTTGGGAATTGTAAAATCTAGCCCGGTTAGATTGGCAACATCAGAAATATATTTGGAGGTGATAAAGACGAGCCTGAACTGAATATCATTAAGTTGGTGTTGGGATTGTAGAGGAGGGAATAATTATGTGTCATGTGCCAGCCTTTGAACCAAGGTTTGAGGACCGTTGGTACTTCTTATAACCCTTTAAAGAAGGACAAAAATTATTAAATGTTCTGAGTGTGACAATGAATAAAATCACAAAAGAAGGCTAAAATTACATTCCATACTGAGCCCTTCTCGCTCATCATTCATTATCTTATTGCTTTTTACGTAGTCTTGCATCCTTTATACATTGTCAAAAGAAAGATTACACTGCCCAACACAAGTTTTGGTGCCTTCGATTTTTGAAATGTTTCTAGGTAATTTTATGCCACGGAACCCAAAAAAGCAGTTAGATTTTGTCTATCAGATCTAGTGTTTGAGATACGCTATATTGGCCTCTTTTAAAATAAAATCAAATTATTTTATTATATTTTGTTGTTATATACATCACGGTATTACTATTTGCTACAACTATCATTTAAAAAAAATACAAAGAAAGGTATTTATTTAAGGAAATAGATATATACATTGATAGTTATTATCAACTTAAAATTACAACTTCACTAATATTACCTAGGTTTCCAGGAAACGGATCTAAGTTCATTGATAAAGTAAATTGTGTATCTTAAATAAGCCGCCTTATCTGAGGACCATTAAATATTCTGGCTTTAAGGTTTTTCCTGCTAATCCCAAGAAATTTACGTGACAAGTAGCCAAAACAAGGTCCATTTTGATTTAAAGCCTTCACAAATTGCTTCATAAGCCATAATTTCAAATGCAAGGGTGGAAATATGATTTTCTCTCTCCAACTAAAGGCTCGTTGGTAAAGTTTTGTGTTTCAGGATTTATGACATTTCTTACGGGCCAATTTCTGTTAACAGACTGCTGATTCTTAGCTCTGCTGTCCCAAAGACATAAAAAACAAGGATATTTCGTATATCTACTTTGCTCTCCAAGGAGGAAGTTTACCATTTTTGGATTGACACAAATCACCCACTGATGTTCTTCATACTTAATTTTTTTTCAGGAGTAGTGATATTGTCTCATATTCCTCCTTAATTCTGGTAGAATGACTAATGGGTATAGAGCCATGTTTGTTACCATTGTGTAAAATTACACATTTCAAATTCAGTTGCGAACTGTCCATAAAAAGGATCCATTCGCCTGGTGAGTATTTTGACAAACCCATTTCTCTAAGAGGCCTCTCATATCATTACAGAATGCCAGCTTATTTCCTTAGAGAAAAGGGCAGTAGATCCTTACATATTTTTTTCTTTATTTAACCTGGAGGCAAGTAATTCGGAAGACACTTTTGAGAGGTTCAGGTCTCTAATGAGATCATTCAGTTCTTGTTGATTGAATTGTTGGGGGACTTGCTGAAGCTGCTTCAAAATCACTGTCGTCTTCTGATTTCATGCATTGATCTTGTCAGACGTAGATTTATCTGTATCATATTCTGTTGAATGATGGAATGGGTATTTCTTCACAATGAGATAGAGTTCACATAGCTGAATCTAGATCAGGATATATCCATTTTTGTGTATCGTTCCGATTGATGCCTTTGATATTTACGAGACAAAAATAGCAGTCGTCATAAGATTTTCTTTTGGTTCCCTCCAAATCATTGCTACCCAAAACTTTAGGCACTTCCTCTTTCCAACTGTCCTGTCCCTCGGGAACATGAGATTCCTTACAGACCAATGTGGAGCCCAAGATTTATCCTGGTCCCCCAACTTGACGCCAAAATAGGCCAGATACGACCTTCTCACAAAGTCAGAAATAGGTTTTCTACTTTCGTTCACACTGTATTCACCACATATGTTACAAAACGCATCTGGATGATTCACACAGCTACGTCTGCTTGTGGAGGCCATGGTTTTAATTCAATGTTATATTACTA
>JABUQX010050158.1:30000-32500 GCA_015478945.1 Trachelipus rathkii
TTCCAAAATACACAACTTATACTTTTCGCTTTCTAACAAATAGTATAGTCTAGTTGATTTTTTTCGTTATTTTCCTAGAAAAAAAATAGAAAATTTTCATTGCTATCCTTTCTACACAATCTACTATGTTGTGATTAAAGTTACTAAGAAGTCTTTAGAACTTCGTGATTTCAAATCCTTGCATGGAACACACACAGCACTTATGGAGAAAATCCAACCAAACAGGTCTCTTTGAAAGTGTGACGTCAGAACTTTCGGTTCAATCATCTTTCCGATCTTATTAAATTTCTACTATCTATTGTCGTTCTTCTAATTTTTGAAACTCACTACTGAAACTTATCATTAGGGGTTGTAACTTATATATTTCATTTTCCTATATTTTGCACATTCTCAATCGAATTATATATATTAACAGATTTTAGGGTATTGCTTTTTGAATTTTATTTTTAATATTTTCCTTTGTTTCATGAAATTCCTCAATATATATCTTCTTTTCCTTTGAATTAGTAATTTTTAATACCTTATATGGGGGGGGTCAGCCATTAACCTGGACAGTGATTAGGTTTCATGTTTTTACTCCCTGGTGGATTTCAGAGCTGATATATAAAAACATTGAGGTACATAAATATGAAAGATGTGTATAAATTACAAATTAGATTCTGAGAAAAGAACTATAAAATCTCCAAATATTAAAAGAGCTTCAAACGTATAATATTTCAGAGAACAATTTTTTTTAGAGAGAAAGTCTAATTAGGCATTAACATATAAAATTGGATTGGACCAAAATCACAAAAAGTTGGGAAATCTTTCACAGTATGCAAACAAACATTCATTTATTTGTTAAAAAGAATGTTACGTATGTATATCCACTATACAATATTATATAGTACAAGGTAATTACTTATATATTATATATATTATATATATATATTATATTATATATATATACACTAATATATATAATATATATACTATATAATTATAAAGTTATATATATATATAAGTATGGCTTATTTCAATCTTTCGTCTGAGCTTCGATATTCGATATTTTTGAAATGCATGATATATCGAATATTTTAAATCATCGATATATGATATCGGTGAGAGCCAGGGAATTAGATTTAATAGCAGAGACGGCATTTTCAAGATTTACGGCAGTGTAATAAGACGTGTGTTTAGTTCTTAAATTTGTGCAAACTTTTAAGATGAATTTGTATGATTTGTTCGAGTTTTGTAATGATGAATGCAGTTTACTCGCATTAAAACAGTATAATACCTTACAAGTGGAAATAGTATTTTATTTTTTAAGTTAAACACAAATACCAAACCGTGGCCGAAGGAAGGACACCTTTTAGGTTATTATAGCACTTTATGTTGGGTAAGAAAGTTTGGAAGGCAAAAGAAAGGGATTTTAGCTTTTTAAAAAGCTATTGCAGAATTACTCATTAAATTTGAGTATGAATATTTTATACTAATATTATATATATATATATATATAATTAATATATATATAATATATATATATATTATCTATATATATATATATATACATATATATCTTTATATATATTAATATATATAATATATAACATATATATATATATATATATATAATATTAGATATATATATATATGATATATATATATATATATATATTAATATTATATGTATATTATATAATATATTATTATATTTCATATATATATATATATATATATATTATATAGGTATATATATATATATATTATATTATATATATATATATATTTATCTAGTATAATATTATATATATATATTAGGTATTATATTATAAATATGTATAATTGTATATATATATAAAGTATATATATAATATTTATATATATATATAATCATATATATAATTAATATTTATTAAATATAATATATATATATAATATATAATATATATCTATATATATATATATATATATTATATATATATATATATATATATATATTAAATTATATATATTTATATGTATATATATATATGTATATATATATTATTTATATATCATATATATATATAATTATATTATAATATATCTATATACGGCATATAGGGGGCTGGGCTCGAGCCCTAAAAAGGAGTTTACCTTTTTAGGGGGCTCGAGCAATGGGGGACGGAGGGGGGGAATGTTTTCATCCTCGGAAGGGGGGGATTAGTCCACCCGTAGTCCACTAGAGGCGAAACACCGATCCTGACTCGGGGTGGTCTAGCCCGTGGTATTCGATAGTTTTAAACAACCCTAACTCGCGCGCCCTATTTTTTTGCTAATCAAAAAGTCTTTTTTCTGTCATGTCAGCTTTAGACACTACCTGGTATATATATATTAAATATATTATATATATATCTATTATATATATATATATATATATATTATATATATATTAATCTATATATAAATATATTATATTATATATAACACAGTATATATATATACTATATAAACTTATATAATATATATATATTATTAT
>JABUQX010050158.1:37500-40737 GCA_015478945.1 Trachelipus rathkii
AGCAAGTCTTTTAACACTGAATATCTTTAGGGTTTTAAATAATCGGCTTTGTGTGTGGTTGTAAAGTCTCTTGTATTGCTAATCAGGCGAATAAATTGCTTTTGGATTCATTACAGGTTGGATTACCTGAGTTATTGTGGCTACGGTAGATAAGAAGACAGTAAAATAATGTGGAGCTGTATTAGTGCATCGTAATATTTTCCTAGACTGGAGAGGTACACCATTTTTTATTTTATTGGCAATATACATGTATCTCGCCAGGTCCTGCTAATAGGTGTAATATGTTCTTTAATTGTTCATCTTTTCAACGATTGTTATCCCAATATTTTAGCATTTGTAGCCTTTTCAGCTCTACATTGTTAATTTTAATATTTAAATCGTTAATTGGTTTGTTGCTAAAAATAATGTAAGATGTTTTATTTAAATTTTTGGATCGTATTAGAGCATCTATCATTTCATTATTTTGTTAATGTGTCTATTGGCTTACGGAGATAAGAGACTCGGCCATCTTTGTCATTTATTAGATGCGAGTACTCGTCAAGCAAAATAACAATAATAAGAATAATAATATAATATTATAATATATTATTATTAATAATAATATAATAAAAATATTACTAATAATATAATATAATAAATAAAAATAGAAAAATTAGTTATAATATTAGTAACAGAATCAATACAAACATTACTGCTAGTAACGGTTTCAATAGAAACATTATATACAGTGTTCCAAATATTATAATTTCAAATCCTAAGAAGAACTAAATAATAATGATGGTATCTATAAATATACTAAATAATAAAAAATTAATATATAAAAATAATAATATAAATAATAAATAATAATAAAATATAAATATAATAATAATATATAATATATATATAATAATATATATAATAATAATATAATAATAAATATAATGCTAATGATAATGATAATGATAATGATAATGATAATGATAATGATATATATAATAATAATAATAATAATATAATAATAATAATAATAATAATAATAATAATAATAATAATAATAATAATAATAATAATAATAATAATAATATTAACACACAAACAACAAAAAAAAAAAAAAAAAGCAAGAAAAGAAAAATATAACAACAAAGTAAGCAAATAATAATAATAATAGTATAAATATATTTAATCATAATATTAAAATCTAAAATATAATAATAATAGATAATAATAATATATATAAAATAATAATAATAATAATAATATATAAAAATAATAAGTAATAATAATAATAATATAATAAATAAATTGGTAGTCCATCCTTACGGTTTTCCTCTTCCTCATCTCATCTCTCGTCTCTCTCTCTCTTCAACAAATATCATATATACTATATATATATAAATCTAGTATATAGACTATATTTTATCCAAATTATATATATATATATATATATATATATATATATATATATCTATATATTTATATATATATATATATATATATATCACTTTGGGGTTAAAGACCCTTTTTAAAGTAACAAGTACAAGCTACACGAGTCTCTAGAATTGTTCAAGTGTAAAGTACAAGTTCTAGAATTTGGTCTATCCAGAATCTACACTTCAAGTACATGGTATCAAACATGTACAAGTTCCAGTATTTGAAAAAATTGCCATATATATATATATATATATATATATATATAATATATATATATATATATATATAATATATATATATAATAGTATATATATATATATATATATATATATCTAATAAATATATATATGTTATATGTATATATGTATATATGTGCTATATATATATATTATATTATATATTATTTATATATATATATCTATAATATATATATATATATATATATATATATATAATATCAATCAATCATCATCATCACAATACATCATCATAAATCCATCATCATCATCTCATCATCACACGACACACCCACACTCACCACCACACACACCATCTTCTCATCCAAGGGATAATTAACGATGGCGCGGAACAGAAAAATAATAGAAGAATATTAAGCAAGTAGAAAAGAAAGCCAGCTTACAGCCCATTATAACACATTAGTGAGACTCGTCGCAGTCAGAAAATCCACCTAAAAGTTACGAACCCGGATGGACCCTTCACTATGAATCTCGTCAATGTGATGTTCATGCCTTGGCCCAGGTTGGGCTACCCCATACTCCTCAAACCTGCTTCTCTGTTATGCCACTTTTTCTCGCCGTCCTACAAACTCAATTTCTCTCTCCAGGCTTTCTTTTTCTGACTTAATAGTATTTTTTCTTCGGTCTCCAATCCGGTCGTTCAACAACTCAACAAATAACCTCGTTTAAAACCGACCGACTAATCAATCATCCTTTCCAACATGACCAAACCATCAAAGTACTTTTATTTATTCTCTCATTTCCCCTTCTTCCCACCAAACAACTCTCTAAATACGTTCATTCCCATTTTATCAATTCTTTTCATAACACGCACTAGATTGTCCATCTGAAATTGTCTTTGATTATACCTCCTATTCCAGCCCATAGTCATACTATACATTACACACGGTAACAACATAACTCATGTAGACCTAGGCACCTCAAGACATTAGTCCTTTTACATCCAACCTCAGATTTAATTGCCCACCAATTAGTGTTATTCACAAATTTCTATAACTCTGCATTATCGTTCTTTTCATTCAACATATAATCCTAAATTAATTTAAATTCAGACGCTTTTCCAGCTACTCACATTACGAAGTTACATCGAGGACTGTCCTCCACTCCAATCATAACCTTAATCTTATCTACGTTTATTTCAAATCCTCCTTTTACACACCTTCCAAATTCTCGACAAGTCTCTAAACTCCTTTCAGATTCGCACACAAAAAAATCATCCTCATACTAATAGGTAGGGACCTCCATCTTTTTCTTCTCCATCATTCTAACTATTCCTTGTCACTCCTACCTTAATTCTTTCATAATATCATCCTATACAGATTGGATCGGCAAGGAGACATAGCACTGCCTCACTCCGCTATTTAATATTAAACCAATCATTCTCGACACTATTTATTCTTACCCGCTTCATGATCGTCATACTACTTTGATTCCGTTCAGAAGCCTACCACCAAGACCATATAACTAACACCTGCCATAGAGCTGCCCTATTAATCCTATTATAGGCCTGTTGCAAATCCATAAATCCTAAATAAATTTTATTATTCTCCTCCTTCTTATCCAATCA
>JABUQX010050159.1:0-24615 GCA_015478945.1 Trachelipus rathkii
TGCCTTCATATATATTAATAATATAGCATATATGTAATATATATAATATATAATAACTTAACAGCATAAATATATATATAGCAACATTTTTATATATATATTGCTATCTTTATATATATATAATATATATATATATATATATATAACCAACAATATATATATATATATGTAACTATATCACTATTTATATATATAGCATATGGCAATAATTGCATACTGTATGTAATATATGTATATATATGGCATATTATAATAATAATATATGTATAAAATAATATATATATGCTTAATAATAATATATATTAATAATATATGTATAACAATGTGTAATAACTTTAACTCTTATATACTGTAATAATAACAACAATAATAATAATGTAATACTCCTTAACAGTACTAATATTCTTCAATATTGTAACTGTAATATCTTTTCGCTATGCTCTTCATATCTTTCACCAACAATAATAATAAGAAGTGTTTATGGATTTAAATGTAATCTAAAAGAAATCATAACACTAATATGGATATAATATATAATACAATAACAAAAATGAGAATGTGTTTAGATATAACATGATATCTTTAGCTACTCTTTGCTCGCCGCCATATATATATATTATATAACCCTTATACTCTTTGCCAGCCTATATATACGCATAACCAACATATAACATATATAACATATATATATATAATGGTTACATATAAAATACAATACAAAAACAGAATATATATATATATATGATATATATATATATATATATATATATAGGGCGTTAATGCTAGTTTAGTTTTTAATTAAAAACTTTATATTTTTTTTATAACGTCAAATATATATTACTCTTTTAAATTTTTAGGATCTTCTAATGATTTGTAAATGTTGTTTTTATTTTATATGTGAAAAATTTTTTATAAACCAAGTAAGAAGGATGTGAAAGTATTAATTTATATAAATAGAACGTAAATGAAAATATATTTTACTAATTTTTATTTTTATTCAACATTAATTTTTGATTTTCGGAAAAAAATGTTTGTAAATATATTATTGAAAACTAAAACCTTTCAATTCATTATTGATTTTCATTTTCAAAAGTTTCAAGTGTTATTATTATTATTATTATATTATTATAACTCCTTATTATTCTTACTATAATACAGTGTATAGATTATTATTATTATTATGATTATTATTATTATTATTATTATTATTATTATTATTATTATTATTATTATTATTATTATTATTATTATTATTATTATTATTATTATTATTATTATTATTATTATTATTTTTTTTTATTATTATTATTTTATTATTATTATTATTATTATTATTATTATTATTATTATTATTATTTCATAATCTTGTGTCAACAAATATTTTGGTAAATGTAAATATTTATTGATATTTTTTCTAGACATTCTGGGGATTCAATGCTTTTATATTTTTGGTTAAAAAATAAAATATTAAGTAACATTTAGGCATGAAAAAAATTTCATAAAAAAAAAATTGATTTTATAAATGTCAGTGATTTTTTTTTAATATTTCACAAATTATTATTATAGGTTTTATAAAAAATGTTAAAAAAATCTTATTTATATACAAAATTTTAATTAAATGAATGGTATTAGCGAATTTAGTTAAAATAAACATTTCTCACTAATGCGAGGTGGCAAACATTTATAATATTCTTTTCACACGGAGCTACAAATGTTTATAAAATGTTCCTTTTGTTAACAATTCCTTGAGTGAGAACAGGGATCGATCGGTAAATAATTACCTAAATTCAAGACTTTCTACTTGAAATCGTTACTTTTTTGTTGAAAAAGATTTTTGCGTAGTTATAAATTTCGCTTTCGTGAAGGGATTAGAAACTATTTTAAAGCCTGGCACAATTGTTATTAATCTTGTGGAAACAGATTTGGGTATTAAGAAATGTACAATTTGAAGTAAAATTAATATTATAATATATATATATATATATATATATATATATATATATATAATATATATATATATATATATATATAACATATATATATATATAATAATAATAATATATATATATGTATATATATATATAATATATATAAATATGTAATAATATATATGTATGTAATAATAACTTGTAATAATAACTATATAATATATAATAATAATATATATTATATATGTATATATCATAACATATCAACCAATATATATGTATATATATATATCTATATCTTCTTCTTATATATATGTATATATATATATGTGTATGATATATATATATAAATATATATTTATATACAGGGATGGCACGAAAAAAAAAGTTGTTCCGTTATCGTTACTCCGTTACTGGGAAAAGTGGTTCCGTTATCATTGCATTCCATTTCTTTGAAAGAAAAAGTAACGAAGCGCCGTTACTCCGTTACTCCGTTACTTTTAGCTTTTGACTATGACATTAATTACAGTACCTTAGTTAATTTATTGGTTTGTGTATACTAAATTTTCATCATTATTATTATTATTAAAAAACATACCCTCATGTAACACCCCAGAGCACTCAAGACTTAGTCCCTTTACATCCTCAAACGATTTAATTGCACCAGCCACATTTCTGTCATTCACAACTCTCCTACTACACTCTGCATCATCCGTTCCCTTTTAATCCAAAATATATACTAAATATTTAAACTCAGACACTTGTTCCAGCTACTCACCATCTAACATAACTTCACATCGAGAACTGTCCTCACTCACAACCATACCTTACTCTAATCTACGTTTACCTTTAAACATCTTTTACACACCCTGCCAAATCTCTCTACCAATTCTCTCAAACTCTCATCAGATTCACAGCACAAAACCAAATTATCCGCATTTAATAGGTAGGGCACCCACCATTCTCTTCCATTCTCCATCATTCTAACACTATCTCCTGCCACCCTTACCTCTAATTCTTTCATAACCCCGTCCATGTACAAATTTAATAACCAAGAAGACATAACACATCCCTCCCTCACTCCGCAATTAATATTAAAACAATCACTTTCGACTCCATTTATTCTTACACACGCTTCACTATCGTCATACATACTTTTGATTCCATTCAGAAGCTTACCACCAACACAATATATCAATAATATCTTCCATAGAGCTTCCCTATTAATCATATTATACGCCTGTTGCTTATCCAAAAAAAAACTAAAATACAATTTATTCTTCTTCTCCCTCATTTTTTCAATCATTTGTTTCAATGTAAAGATTTGTAACATGCATACTTCTAAAGTTAGCTTGTTCTTCACAATCAGTCCTTCAGTCACTCGACACTCTTTCAACACTAAAATACCAGGATATATCTTCCCTACTAAACTCAACTGACTTCAGTTTCACGAACCGGCACGGTTCCATATCTGACCCCTTATCAGGGACTTCCAACGCGCCTGCTCTGTGCTAGAAACATACCCTCATAAACGCTTTATTACCCAACTTCCAAATCCACCGCCTCCGTTCCAGATCATTTCACCGGTAATTTCATCATAGCGCAGATTTGCCATTCTTCGAAACTTGTAAGGCTACAATGTTGCCATCTGCACCAACATGACCTTACATGTATCTCAAAATACCTGTTCCTTGCACCACATCAAACTCACACACATTCACTATCACCTCTTTATTTCAATGTTATACTGGATTTACTCGAAGTTGGTAGTGCCATACACATACATACATACATACATACATGCAGCCGTGGACATACATTCATGTATTGAGCCTAGATAGGGAAATGCATACACGCACATACATACATACACATACATACATACATACATACATACATACACTTTACATCTTTAGTATTTCCTTTTTATCTTAGCCACTAATACAACTACATGCACATACATACATACATACATACATACATACATAAATACATACTTTTCATTCCGTTTCGTGGATTTCTTACAACTTTTGGTTGTATAAAAGCTTTTTTTCATAGAGCTTCTCATTAATCCTATCCTTTACGGCGTTATCAAAAAACGCCAATATACAATTTATTCCTAACTCTAATTGTTTTCTCAATCCATTTGTTTAATAACCAGTGAGTTTTACCCTGGATCTCGCATCCTCTACCACTCCCTAAGCGCACCTTGTTCTTCACCAGAATAGGACGCTGGAATGTCCTCGACGCACTCTTTCGACCAAAAATACCAGTATATATCTTCCTACTACCCTCAATAAACTAATTCCCATATAATTCTTACAGTTATCCTTATCTCTACCTTCCCTTATCTAAAGGGTACTATTACTGCTCTCCTCCAATCCCTCGAAACTACCCTCTAAGGCTTTTGTTACACAACTTCCAAATCCAATCAATGATATCGCCTCCATTTTTGATCATTTACCGGTAATTTCATCTATACCTGCAGATTTACAATTCTTCAACTTTCTCGCTTTACCCATTACCTACTCCTTGCTAATTGTGACCTCATCTCCAAAATACATACCCTTCTTACCATCAAACCCACACACATTCACTATCACCTCTTCATTACTGCCAATGTTATGCAGATTTCCGAAGTGTTCCCACCACACTCTAGTCACATTAATTTCATCAGGTGCGAAAGCACCATCCCTATTCATTATTCTATGCAGATTCCCCTTAATTAATTAGGGCAAGATCAAATTTTTGGCTCGGGCTGAGCCCCATTTTCACTCCCCCTTAAAAATGGACGCATAAAAAATTCGAATTTTCAGCCAGTATACCCATCATAACTGCAAACTGTAGCTTTTTTGCCCTCTGAATCGTTGTTTTCGGGTGTTTTAATGTGACTGTAGTCATTCTTTCAGAATTTTCAATTTTTCAAAATCCATGTTTTTGACATTTTTCGTATCAACTTTCAGAATTTTTTCGAAATGACTTCAAACTTGAAATATGAATAGATGGGTCCAATACCTACAACAGTTACATAAAACCTTTTCGATTTTTTGAGTTTTGTGCCCAGCGTTGTCCAATTTCCAAACCCATTTTTTTATTTGAAAAGTGAAAAATTTATATATTTTTTTTTCTACTCATCCAATCAAAATCAAATTTCAGGGCATATGTAGTCGGAAGAGACGCACATTTTTTAATTAGATAATTTCTTTGTATATGCAATTAGTTTGGATTTGTTCTTGGAACAAATTATTTAAAAAAAATGTTTGAAATTTTTTTAAAAATTTTCTTTTGAGTATACAAAAAAAAAATATCTAAGTAAAAAATATGCATCTTGCTCAATTGTACAAGCCCTGAAAATTTGATGTTGATAGGATGAGTTGAAAAAAATATATCAATTTTTCACTTTTCAAATAAAAAATAATGGGTTTGGAAATTTGACAACGCTGAGCACAAAACTCGAAAAAGTTCTATGTAATTATTGTAGGTAATGGACCCATCTATGCATATTTCAAGTTTGAAGTCATTTCGAGAAAACAATGTCAAGCATGGACTAAATTGCAAATTCTGAAGATGTTGATCTGAAACTGAAGGCAGCGTTTCGGAACTAACGCCGATTTGTTGTTATGGACCGAAGATCGACAGAAGGATTCACAGTTTTTATTCTACATTGGGAGGTGAAAATGGAATAAACTAAACAAAGAATTGGACACAATCTACATAATAGCATGTAACAACTATATATATCAATAATATATTGTATATGCTAATAATATTAATATGTAATACTTATATATGTAATAATAACAGTATATATGTAATAACCAATAACAATAACAAATGAAATCATAGCTCTTCTTCTTCTTCAACAACATGTAATATGTATATATATATATATGTATATATATTATAAAAGGATTTTTTATCTTGACCGGGGTGGTCAATTGGCTATCAACTAGGGAACTGCCAACGTATTGGTATTGGTATTGGCCAGTATTGGCCATTTTTCCGGGTATTGGTATTGGCTCCCAAAGGGTATTGGCATTTAGCACAGGTATTGGTATTGGTATCGGTCAAAATGTGCCAATACTGTTCAGTCCTTATAATGTATAAAAAAAAGAGCAAAGTAACAAAATATTAATGCTGTTGAAACTTCCGTTCGATAATTTTCTTGAGTCCTTTCTTTAAGATGGAGAATACTCTCGAAGATGGGTAATTATTATAAAAGAAGCCGCATCAAGCCTATTCGGGATCTTTCTTGATAGGCAAGCGCGAATGATCAGTTAGAGAATTATTATTGTATAGAATATAAATCTTATTGTGTGAGAATTATTATCTTTTATGTGATTTTGGTAAAAAAAACATGTTTGTTGCTGATTACGAATATGATACTCAAGTTTATGATTAAGTTACTAGTACTTTTCTAGTCATAGTGTGGATGTAACTTTTTCTGTTTGAAAGTAAAGTTCTCCTTTATGATAAAAAGAGCTTTGTTCATTTTATTAAGTATGAATTGGAAATATATTTTTATTATGCGTAATTGAATAAATGGTTATCTAAAAATTTGTTTATCCTTCCTCCAAAGTAAACATTTATATTTCTTTAAATTTTTTTAAATATAAATAATAAGTGGTGCATACATTAAAAATTTACAATATAACAGAATGTATTGCTAGAGTATTGAGCCATTACCCAATTATTAATTGGTATTATTGGTAGTATTGGCTGAAATTCCAGTGATGGTATTGAGGTATTGGCAATAGCATCAATGAGAGTATTGGTATTGATATTGGCCAACAATTCAGTTCTGGCACATCACTACTATCAACATTAAAAGAAAGTCGAACAAAATGTAACGGACTAAAGAAAACAGAGGAAAAACGCGGAACATTCGGTGCGTTACATGAAAAAAAGTAACGAGTCCGTTACTTAGTTCGTTGTGCTCGTGCCACCTCTGTATGTATATATATATATATATATATATAACATATAGCATAATAATAATAATAATAATAATAATATATATTAACTATCATGTAATGTATACAATACATACTATATATATATGTATATGTATGTATATAATAATATAATAATATAATAATATGCTAACTTGAAAAAAAAATAACATATAATAATATCTAATAATAATAATAATAATAATAATATATTAATATATAATAATAATATAATAATAATAATATATAATAATAATATAATAATATATATAATAACAACATAATATATATATATATAAATAACTCAACTCTAGCATATAACTGCTCAATAATATATATATATAATATATGTATGTATAATTATATATATGTAATAATATGTATATGGTATACTTAATAACATATATATAACATAATAATAACTTAATATGTATAAATATATATATAACCAACAATATATTAATATCACACACCACATTCAATTTGAAAATACTTTAAGTGCTAATAATATAATAATAATATGGACCCTCTTAACCGTTCTTTCAGCCTAGACGAAGATTCACCTAAAAAGCTTGTATATATGTATATTTTTCTTTTTCCAATAATGCTTCCCCTACTACTTGCGGGGACAACTTCTGGGAAGTGATAAATCTTTCCCAGTGTAAATAACAATAATAACCATATACGTTTTTGTATATCGGGAAATTTAAAGTTTTATAAATAGAGCACTAGGGACAAAGTGTTTCCTACGTCAGTCATTAATGTTAACCAGCTTACCATCAAAGGAGTGTCATTCAGAGTGGAGTGTATTTATTATCATGGCTTATTATTCGTTTCACACAGAAGCTGATATGATTTTTACATATAGAAGAGAGAATGTTAATGATGAGAGGCTTACCTCAATAGGATGTACTCATACCATAAAACGTTGTGGCAGTTTACTGACGATTGTGTGAGCAGGACAGTCTCTGAAACCTGTTCCTTCTTCTCCCTGAATGGAAACGAGGGGTCCGTGAGGATAGTTAGTTATATAACAGTGTTTAAGGTTCTGAAAGAGAACAAGATATATCCCTACTATACTTTCAATCTGAATAAGATTTTTTACCAGCTGAATTTCTCATAAAGGAAAACTTTCGAACAGTGTCCAATATCAATGCATTAATTATGAATTTCTTTCGCTGCTCCTGTTCACAGATGAAGCAACCATTGATAGAGATGTCATGTTAAATTATCTTAACACCAATATATATAAAGACAGAAAAGTAACTACATGGATTTTCAGATGTTAAGCAACAGCAACAGCAACAGCAACAGCAACAGCAACAACAACAGTCATTAATTTGTGGACAGATACAATTTTTGATTTTTTTATCTGTCACCGAGACCGAAGATTACGACTCACTAACCAAATCTATGTACCGTTTCTAAGACACACACTGCCCTAATTCTCAAAGATGTATTTATTCGCAAACCATAGCTTTATGAATGATACGTGATGGAACTTCAGCACACTTTAACATTGCGGTTCAATAGTATCTAAACATTACTTTTCCTGAAGAGATTGACTGATTGGTAGAGTAGGGTCGACCACTTAGATTTTTTATGTGGGGACTTCTTAAGAGCCTAGAGTATTTGGAACCTGTTCCTGTTGCAACAATTCTGCAGCAATGTGTCTATGAATTGAAACGAACAGCCGATCGATGATTGAACCTTTTACCACCTGCTTTATATTACGTGTGAGACATTTTGAACAACTGTAATTTGTACAGATATGAGTTTGCATTTGCTACTCAATACTTGTTTATTACGAAAACCATGCAATTGCCTATAATTACCTACAGGACAATTTTTTTTACTTGCATCGTAGAGAATTAGCTCTCATATATATATATATATATAATATATATAATCTTATATATATCATATATATATTTTATATATACTATATTAACGAATTTATTATTTAAATAATTGCAACTCATATATATAATTAAACATAAGTTTTTAATCTATATTTTAAATACAAAATGTTATACTTAATATTATATATTATATATATATATAATAGTTATAATTTAATCTATAAAATATACATATAACATATACATATATAAAACATATAATATGCCCATCATATGGAATATTATTATTATAATATTATAATTAATATATCATATAAGTGGCGGTCTTGGTCAATGAATTTATAGGTGAGTTAGAGCAAACTTAATTATCTATTAAGTATAATATCCTTTAATATTAGTATATTATTATAATAGCTTGTATCATATATATATATAATAATGCTTAGTATCCCAGGAAAATAGCTTAATCATATTGCATAAAAAATTATATCAAACTTCATATATAATATATTAATATTAATATATACTATATTATATAATATATATATATATAATATATATATATATTATGATATATTATATATAGTTCTACTTGTGTATATGTTGTACATAGAAGAAAATATTTAATTTTTATTTAATATATTTATTAATAATCGAAGAGGTAATTCAATTATTTGCCTGCTTCTTTTATAACAAACTAAAGCTCATATTTGTGTATAAAATATCATGTGACACAAACAAAATAAGGTAATAATACTTATATTTAAATTAATAAAATAAATTATGTATTTGACTATCGTTCATTCTATTAAACTTCCTAAAACCTAAACTAATAGATTAAGACTTACATAATAAATTAATCTAATATTAACACTATCTAGGTCTGCCTATAGATAAATTTGTATCTACATAGCCTGATGATATGCGAGTATGAGAGACACTAGGACAGACTCGGCGATTAGAATGAGTCCATGAATATCTATATATGATCAATATTAATCGATATTATAAATTAGAAATTAATACGGGATTAAAGATGATTACATAGAGTTAGACATATACACAATAACTAAATTTCAATTAATAAGATTAATTATTATTATTATATACCTATCATTTGATTAATATAGTGATTATTTTGCTCTTGCTAATCCGTAATTTTGATAATGGGGAATTATTAAAAGAAACTGTAATGCATTGTAGTTCTGAGTGTACGTGTTTCAAGAATCTATACCACTTGCCGGTGCATGCAGTATCCGGAATATGGAATAATTAGTGTATTATATGGACTCAGGAGACATAACAGAGATTTTGCCACTACAAAACGCACTAAATTTATAAAAGGAATCGATGTAGAAATTTCCTAAGTCGGGGCTTATATGTTGCTATGTTCTTCTCTACACACTTGAAATATATATTCAAGTCTATAATATACGTATACAAACAGCTAAATTAACTGTAATATTCTATACAGTATATACTAGACTCATATAATTCCATATATATATAATATATAATATGATGTATCAATATAAGTATATCAACTAAAGTATATATATTATATAGTGATCAGTATCCTGTAATAGCTATAGATAAATTAATTATTTACTATATATAGCTTATTTATTAGGTATGAAAAGAATAAATCTATTTCATTTCACAGTTCAAAGGCCGATATGAAGATTAACTACTAGTAACCAGTATGATAATCTTAAACATATATTTACTATATTAAATAAAATATTTATTCATGATAACATTTAAATTAATAATAAATGTTAAATATACTACTATACATAAGCTACAGTAAATAGGTTAGCGATAATAGTATAATACAAATACTTAATTTTGCCATTAGTAATTTATACACTAAAAGCGTAACATAATATTTAAAAAGTTAAACACATTGTATTATTAATAGCATATAAAAACTTCAATAATAATACTATAAAATATTTTTTATTCATGTTCATCGTTATATCTTACATGATCAACATGCGTAATAATTTAACAAAAATTTAAGATAACCCAACACACATATATATACTTATAGTTTATATTAATATCAATAAAATATATAGCCTTAATACTTATAAAGTATATATAGTAATACAATTATTTTTATATTCAGCATTATAATATTTAAGTTATATATTATTTAACAATATTATAGTTTACTCATATAACTATTTCTGTGATCTTATAAACATTCTGTAATATAAATCTACCCTAACGAATTATTGCAAACTATATAATAAATTGTTGGTTTAACACATGCACCACACCTCACAATGAACGAAGAGTGGAGAGCGGCGGAGATGAGAGAGTGATGAGATTGAACAATATTAGGAATCTAGCCCATACATAATAATACAGGTGAGTCTTTTTGAGAGTATGAAGTATGTAGAGAGACAATGAGGATGAGAAGCGTCGCGAGAATATGGACTCAATAACTAAACATACTGCTAAGAATTCAACTGAGATGGTATGGACACCTCAAGAGAATTTTAAAGAGACGCACGCGAACTGAGACCTCATGAGAATTGCATATAAGCAGAAAATAGGCACTGCTCATCCAGTGGTCACCGTACAATAGTAGTGCGGGCAGAACAAGTAGACAAACCCTGAAAGGATACGCGACAGTTCGTCTTACTTGCAACATGTCTAACGCTCTAAGTAGAGAGCTATAGTCTTATGTTTGGATGTGGTGGAAGTAGTGAATATTATTTTATCGTAAGATTAGAAACACATAGCTGTTATGTGACAGGTTATGAAATGAGGCGACAACCTGATGTTTTATCATTATTCAGATTCTACTAGAGGGATAGTGTGAATAGATAGAAGTAGATAAGATGAATACTATATTATTATTAATATTATTGTAACTATCAATAATTATAACTCAGTAAGTAAAAAGTTACTTTTTTTTATTGTTTGTCATATTGTATATATATGTAAAAATATATAATCAATATAAATATAATTGATATAATAATATCATACTTAAATTATTTATGCTAATTCATTAAAATGGTATAACATGGTATTCTAAATAACTGAAACCGTATGCTGGAGTATTTTAATATCTCTCGGGGCAGGATTAGGAATTCGTATACTTTTTAAAGTATATTACATTTGGTTTAATTTGAACTTGATACATTCTTAGATTTAGATTGTTAGATACGTTATAGTACGTTTTATTAGTTTGAATAACAATAATTATATAAATCTTGACTTAGTTGTTTCGTATTTATATCTACAAAGTAGCGTGCATGGGAGTGCAAAATAACGAGTTATTTAGTTTTTTTTAGACTTTATAAAGCATCACTCAGTAGTTAAAATGCCATGGACGATTGGAATGAGTCAGTAGGTCTCTGACGAACCGTCTGAGCGGGCGATGAGGGGTGGACTTTCGTGCACACTACTACTTGTACTCTAGTTAGGTTTGCTTTTGATATTTTTGCTAATTCTATTCTTGTCATCGGAGTCGTACGCATCACCTTAAAATAAAAATAATGTATATATACAAAATAATTTAACTATACGAAAAAATAATATTTTGATGAAAGATAGTGTCAAATCATATGAATCATAAAGACTGCGGTATCGTTGAATATAGATTAAGTCATCGATATTATATTTAGAGGCAATCGTGTGGCATAGTTTTTGCGCGCATTTCTTTCGTTAAGTGATGAGTAGTTAGTGTAGCTAACACGTGACAGCTGACGTAGAGTTCCCGAGTAGTGGTATCGAGTTTATGTTGATGAACTGGATTTCTTTTCGATATCGATAGCATACTTGTTATATGAGTGATATACAAAATTACTTCTTGAGTAGGAGTAGGTCGATCCTATAAATTTATATTAGTACTACTTTAAAAATATCAGTAGAAGAGGTAAGAATTTATTTTCAGGATATAATTTACTTTAATTTCTATTCTACTAATATATAGCGATTTTTTATATTTGCTTTACTTGTAATTCAACTTGACATTCTTTCTGTTTCTGATTAATTATATATGTTATAAGAGACTCGAACCTGGACCTCTCTCACACGAGGAAAGCATGCATATATATGGATAGGTTATATAGATAACTTAATATTATAGATATAAGTATGTTATTTATTTTATTGTACTATTAATATCTGGGAAAATGATTAATACGCTATTGACCTCGAATTTGATATGACCTGTACAAACGTAAAAATTTCTTAATTGATTTTATACTTATAATTGGATACAGGTAAGGGGTAGAGTATAATATACGAGATTGTGTAAAACATATTAGCATAGTTGGAATTGGGTGTTTTGATTTACTGATTTACTGTTCTAATAAAACTCCTTAATATAGCATTTAGCTAAGCGCTTCTCTATTTGGAGTGATTAATTTTTTTACACAGATTTTTTTGTGCGTATGTAAAGATAAATAGATGATGAATGATTTTTATATCTCTACCAATAAGCACTGTTGGTCGGTTCGAATGAAGCGGATGTGAAGATATATATAGATCTGTAAAAATATTAGTTGAGAATATATGAGTCTTCAGTTAGAAGAAATCGAAGTATATAAGAGTGTCTAATAAATAACGATTTCTTAGTGTGTTTAGTTAGTTAGTTCTTTAAAACAGAATAAAGAATTATTTAGTTAAAGCAAATTTGTTACTTAGCAATTATGTATTTTTTTAGCTATAATCAGTTAATGATATATTAAGTTACGAGAATGGTTTGTACTAAATTAAATTAATGTTTAAAATTATAAAGAGAAAAAAGAAACGTGTAAGTAAATTCGAGTAAAGCAAGGCTAATTTAATTATTCATTTTGTTAAACATTTATTTAAAATGTGTGATAGTATGAAATAGGACTAAGGAAAAATAGTTTTAAATATACTTGTAGGGTATTATTATAAGTTTTGTAAATTCAGCAAATCAATTTTATATTGTGTTATCGCCTTTGCAATTATTCGTGAGCGGATATATATGATTTTTGAGATATGGTTATCCGAGCAACAAGTAGCAATTGTTAATGTTTTTTTTATTATATATATTATACTATGTTACTTTTAATAATGCAAGTTTCTATCTCAATCTAGCTACTTCTGGATATCCGATATTAAAGACAAGGTTATGTTAATTTGTTAATTTTAACATGTTATTGTAAAATGTCAAAACATTGTATGTAGAGTTTATCTCTGAAAAAAGTAGTGAATTTAGGTTATATACTGCTTTTTTGTACGTTACGTAGCTATAATATACATGTTAATTTAAGTATGGACTAGCTTATGTTTAATTGTTGAGTAGTTTATTCGATCGTAAAGGTGCGTTAGGTTTGTCGTCGTACATTTACGCAGTTCTCTAAGTTTTCATGAGTGAAAAGTTGTCTTATGCAAAGATAGTAGCTATTTATATTAATAAAAGCAGTCTCCAATACGTATCAATGTATTAACAATAGGACGAGAGGGTAATTATTCTGGCATGGAGATGTTGGGGTTACATAAAATATATCTTATAATTAATTCGTAGAAAGTTCTATTTTTTTGGTTATTTATGTGTGTTTTATTGCTTATATATATCATGCATAAGTTATATTTAAAATAGAAAGTGTACTTTATTGTATTATTAAGATTGATAATTTAAATAACCGAATAACTCCCTGACAACTTCCAATATATGACAAGATAGAAGTAGGTTATAATGGTTATAAGATAAAGGATTAACGGTAGTGAGGCTGTAGTTAATGGATTTGATTTAATACTTAGATTTATTAACTGCTTTATATAGTAAGATCTGGTAAATATAATATTAGTCTCTAATAAATTTTAAACCTTTTATCTCAAATTAAGTTATTAATTAATTTTTTTATAAATTTACAAAGAACTATATTTAATATGTTAATGAATTTCTTTGGTTAATTATAAGAGTGATGTAAATGTATTGAGAGTAATTGTAGGTGCAATGTATCCTTACTGAGCAGACGGGAACGGGCGGGTGTGAGTTAGACGTGTTTATTAGCTGCATAATTAACTCGCGATGAACTTGATGCAGAGATTGGCGTGTGTTAAATAAAGTGTAACTATATTAAGGTAAAAAACTCCTGATAAGCATTACGATTCTTTAGATATTATTAGTGTTTTCGTTTCAAATTAATGATTGAGACGAGAGTGTTTATAAGGTTATAAATTGTATTTCTTTGTTTACTTGTATAGAGTTCCACTCACCTATACTGGTATGGAGTGCCACTAACCTATACTGGATGTATCTTGTTTACCTGCTTTGAAAAAAGTATTGAGTTTAGATGCAGAATTTTCATGCTATAATATGTGTTTACTTTTCTGTTGCACTGAATTTTTCCCAGTGTAATCTAGGTCTGGAGAGGTAATTCGATTAAACTATGCTATTTCTCTTATGTCGGTGTCGTAATAACGTCTGGATTTTTTAGGGAGGGTTTGTTCGGTTGACATTTATTTTTCTATATAGTTCGGGGTTTATTGCCAGGTTAAATTATTTGGGTCTCTTGTTATGTTAAAATACTTTTTATAAATATAGTTATTAAGAGGGATCAGGAAATTAAAGGGTGAGAAAACCGGTTCAAGATCAAATGTAATGAATAATTTTTTTGTTAAATAAAATATGTTATATATAGTAATAAAAATATTAATAATGATTATAATGTTTATAGAGTATATAAATCTTTAGAGTAAGCTGAATAGGTTAAGTTTTTATGTATTTTTATGTTGGTTTTAATTATTACTTAGTGTTGAAGTATTATGAAAACTTATGTATTAGTTAACTACTAGTTAAAGTTATGGTAATTCATGTATAAGTTTGTTATATGGTATTCTGTTATCGTTGTGGATTAATATATTCCTTAAGATACGGATTGATGATATTGCTAAAAGCTTTATTAAAATTAAACACCGATAAATAATTATATCTGATAAAACGTGTATCTCTATTTTATTTCGTGTGTGCATAGACGAGGTATATGAATCAATTAGACAAGGTTAGATGAATTTTTGTTAAATATTACCGATACTCGAAAAATTAACATTATGATGTTAGAGATATGCTTGAAAAGTTAGTGTTTATTATGGTTGTCTGTTTTGTTCGTGGCTATAATGGATGTAACTGATTACTTCTGGTTGTTTATGTTGTGGAACTTTGTTATTTTAACCGTTTTTTAGTTTATGAGAATGTTAGGTTTTGTTGTAGCATTTTAATTCTTAGTTCTGGTAATGCGATGTTAGTTTTATTAATGTGAAAACTTTTGGTTTATGTTAGATATATTCGTTGATGTATAAAAGGGCTTGGCCCTTTTATCTAAGGATTTCAATAATCTGTATTTTTATTAATTAGTTAATAGTTTATTCAAAATAATACTTAATTTGATTTGATATATAAGATGGATAGATATTGTTTGTTGAACCGGATGATAGATCACGTGGAGTAGATAGGATACAGATGAAGAAGATTAGGGTGGGTGTTGATATACTTAAATAAACTTATAATTTCTTTTATTTTTTTTATTAAACGAAAATAGAATAATAAAAAATAGATATACATTATGAAACTAATAATATTAAAATACATATATTATTAAAGAATAAAGAATAAAATTAGTAATAGGAAAAGCACAAGTTTGGACGATCATACTTAAATAATTAAGTTTTTATTTATAAAAACGATGAAAAACTTTTAAGCATCTTGGAATTTAAATTTTATAAAATTAAATACAGTTTTAGAAATGTTATTACAATCAATTACAAAACATTACTTTCAGAATAACATTAGTGAATGTTTTTTAATTAAAATTTGTGTTATGTTTATGACACTTATGTTGAACAAACAAGAATAATTTATGCTTATATTGTATGTAAATCTAGAGTACACTAAACCGAATAATAGAGATATTTATAGGTATAGCAGAATTATAGTTATCGAAATAGTGGTAGTAGGAGTTTGAATAATTTCTTTCGTACTTGTATGTGATAATTCTTATAGTGTGAAATCAGTCAATAGCTTATCGTACATATTATGTTCTGTATGCATTGTAGTTACTTTAGTGTTGTATTTAAAGTTAAACTGTGATACTTATCGTAAATGTTAGCATAGTATTCGATCTAATAAGGTTAATGTTAGGTTTTATTGTTAATTTGCGTTATATTACTTAGTTCAGGTAATATGAATATGTTATAACTTATATTGAGATCATAGTAATAAACTTTTGTTAAGGTTCAGATATTCAAGTTTGTTTGTACATGTTATTTAAATAGATATAGGAATAATAATTTATGATACTTATTGATAAATATAGTTACTAGTTAATGTAAAATATAAAGCGATATGTTATTATAGAGCAATATGATTGAATGATACAAAAGCTGTGAATAAGGATATACTGTTTGTTGTCATCATAAGTTGCAGTTTCTTACTTTACTGTATTTGTTTAAAGTATTAGAACTTGTTAATGTCTTTTATTTTATTGTGTTTAATAGTAATGTGTAAGTTTGAAGGGATGTATCCTATTATTACATTTTCTTCTTCATAGGTTTAATATGTATAGCTTTATCTGATTGTGAAGATATCTATCGTGATCGATAGGACTATTAGTTATTTATAATATATTAGTTATGGTTGTCTAGGAGTGATGAGCGTTGCCATATTAGGCTTTAGGCTTATATACATATTTTGAAATGTTAACAAAAACCGTGGCAAGTAAAGCCTAAGAATTAGATGAAGATGTTGTTGTCTATTTGAAAAAAAATGTGAATAGGTACAGTTTGTATTCAGCGTCCAGATGTACTAATTCTCTTGTTTGCTAAGTATGATTTCTCCCGGTTGCTTAATGTCTGATCCAGGTGTTTACACTCGTGTTTAGTATGTAGGGACGCTAATGTTATACCTAGATTCGACATAAAGGTTTGTTGATAGTTAGTTTTATGATGTAACTCTTGTTATGTCAACATATAGTTCCGAGGGATAGTCAACAAACTACATTTTCTTGTGCTATGTTTATCCAAAATTTTAATAAAATATGACTTGAGATCAATAGATCATAGCTCAATAGGTATAGATAACCTCAATTAGATAAGGTTGGGTCGGAGAGAGTGGAGGGAGGGGTGGGTGGTAGATTTACTGATTCACTGATATTACACGAATTAATTTTTTTGGGTTCGTAAAAAAAACACAAATTTGTACCGATTTACCAGACAGTAAGGAACCTTCAAATTTTCTTCACACAAGTTCCTTAAAGAAATAGAGAAGACATCAGCAATCTCTTAAAAGTGCTATTAAAAAAAACAAAAAAGTTTTAAAGCAATAAAGGCAAAAGTTAGAAAACAAAGAGTTTGTCAAATACCAGCAAGGCACTTATGCAATTTTTAAAACAAAGTTTGATAAAGCTATTTTAGCCATAAATGTTTCACTTAACAATCAAAACAAGATAAACGGAAACTTAAAACTAAAAGAAATAGTAATATAATTTAGCTTTTTTCAAAATAAATAACACACTGATACCCAAACATAAATATTATTTTTAATGGGGTAAATATTAAGGAAAATAAAATTAATGAAAATAGAAAGTTTCTTACTGTACACAAAAAGATTTTTAAGAAAATAAATTAAAATAATTACAATCACAATAATATAATTGATTTGTTAAATGATGTTTAACCCTCATAGCTCAGTAACCTGTATCTTCCTGATATACTTTGATTAGTTTCTGTTACTTCAGCTGTGATAATAAGAACCGTTTCTTTCTCAGTTTATGCAGTTTTTTTTGCTTAAGCTGTGTTAGTTTTTGTTGTATGTTATATTCTGATCAGACAATTGATTATGTTAGCTTTTGTTAGGCAAATACTTGTTAAGATTTAGGATTCGTAATGATATCAGTATGATAATTAGATACGATAGCAGAAAATATACCTACAGTGTTAATACTGTTCACGCGAAAATAATCATGATATGCTAGAGATATGTTGAAAGTATTGAATTAGGGTATCGTGTTTTGTATCAACGGTAGTTATTTGTTATGTTAGTATGGAACTTTGTTAATGTATAGTGATTAGTTCATGCATCAAGATGTTCGAAGGCTTTCTGTGTTGTATCAATATAATTCATATAGGTTCAGGGTATGAATGTTAGCTTTGATTGATGTGGAAATTTTGTTTGCGTTAGCGTATTTTCGTTGGTTAAGTATGATACTTAGGTATTGTGATGATGAATATTTATGTAAATGTTATAATGTTCGTGCCAACAAATAATAATGAATGTTCAGAGATATGTTTGAAAAAGATGTGAATAAGTGCCCGTATCCCCGGTTGCGTGAATGTCAATTTACTTTCATTTGAGCTGTGACTAATAATTTTTATATACCATATATTTTTAATGAGTGTAATATTATATTATATTTATATATAGATATGTATTATTATAATTTGGATTATAATGTATTTATGTTATAATGATTTAATGGGTGGGTTTCAGCATAGTTTGTATTCGAATTCTTATATTATAGTACAGATTACGTACCTAGTTTTTTAGTAGTATTATGTTGTATATCAATTTAATTATTTCATTATAGGTATTTTTATTATTTATAAGTCTTATTTATTATGATGTGTAATTCTTGTGCGTTAGCGTATAATTATTTCAGTTATTGGTACCATAGGTAAGGTGTATATTAGATAGCGCTTCGTTGATGATAGATATATTATTGTTTTTTATTGTTTATTAATATTTATTTACTATGCCAGTTTTGTTGTAAGAATTTTTTTAATTGAAGTAAAGAAATTTTACGAATTGAATATGGGTATAGGAAAAAGTTGTGATAGGGTTTTACGTTTCTGTTTAGAACATACACGATTTGTGTACTTTTCTGTCAGATTAAGTTAATATTTAAGGTATGGAACTTGGGTTTACTTTGTTTGAATTGTATTTTTATTTACTTTCCAAGAGGAGCATCGGCATTAGCGGTTATGTGTGTAGGTCAGAGAATGTCTGATTGTCAATCTCAAATAGGATATGTATGACATTCGGTATTGCGAAATTGAGTAGGAGCTATCATGTCTGATAAGTGGTATTGAACATGTTGAGACTTATAGTTTTACGTAGCCATATATTGATTGATCAGTTAAATAATTACACAAGAATTGTGATAACATTTTGTAAATGTACTATGTTAATGTAAGAAATATCAGTGAATATGGAATCTGGTTGTGACCATGGTCTGGGCTCAATGTGTTACTTTACTAATGGTTAAGTATGGAATTTTGTTACATGTCTAACACGTTTGGTTCTAATAGTTCCACATTGTTTTATAACAAATGTGATGTGTGGTTGTAGAATTAAAGGCTATGCATTTCGGCTTTATAAGTAGTGATATACAAGTATTTTGATTCGTTGGTGAATATGTCCTGTTGATCTGCTATTTGCCTTTATTGATCATCATGGCGAGATAAACATGGATTCTCTATTTTGCGATATGGGTGCTTACATCAGATATCCATAGATGGTTATTGAAATTAACGTCAATAATAAAAATGCGTAAGGATTGTGTATTAACCTATATATAATTGTCTTGGAAATTTAAAATTTAACGTATATATAAAAATATTTAAAAAAAAATGTTTAAATTCATTAATGTAACATGCTAGTTTAGAAAAGTTGTAAGTAGACTTAGTAACTTTTTAATGCCGATAAACATGTTTATGTTACTTTAATGGTTGTGAAGGTATGAATTTATTAGTTAAATCGTTACTTTGTTATTAAGATGCGTAGGTTTTTGTGCGTCATGAATATTAGAGTTTAAACTTGTGAATATTTTCCACCCAGGGTTGTGACTACATTGATCAGACGGTGAAGTATTACTGGGATCCCAGAGCATTTTCTCGTAATCTTTGTATATTTATGTTTCTAATCAGGGCTGTAAATAATAATAGACAGTATGCTAGAGCCTATTCGAATTGACTTTTACACTTCGCATTCTCGTGTTAATATAGTTATTTTAATGGTTGTTCAAAATATAAAGGAATTATTGTTATGATACAATGTGTATCTATGCGTTTAAGACGTGTCAAAAGGATTGGTGAATGTACATATATCGTTCAGTTCTAGAGTGCCACTTTTTGTTTTGTTTCTGATGTGATAACTATTTGTATAAATTATCAATTAGTCTATGATCACATATATATAAGTACAAAGAGAGGTGGTCCTAACTTTCTTGATCATTCCCAAGACCAGAATGAATGAATTAATATCAATTGGATGCACGTGCAGTGCAACAAGAGTCCTCTTACAGTTTTATAACAAGAATACCCCAATCACCGCAACCCAAATCTCCTACTTTCTGTGCTCAAGAACGACTCCATCTCCCATTTCTCTTCGAATAATTATAGTAAGATTGTTGACATTAATCTGCCAATTTAACTTTTGAAGAATGTTTCAATTTTTATAATTTAGAATTTTAAAACCATGATCTATTGATTGCAGATATATTATAAACAATCATATGCCTAAACCGAGTAGAGTAGAAATATTCCATCCTCACGAAAACATTATATATATATATATATATATATATATATATATAATATATATATATATTATATATAATATATATACTATTTATATATTATATATATACATATGATTATAATATTTTATATATATACTATCTGGGGGTATTATATCTGATTATATATTATAAGTACTATTTTTTTCCTTGGGCTATAACGTAATACTATATACGGGTTTCTCTATATATAATGATATATTATATATATTAGTTAATATTATTATATACTATATATATATAATATATTATACTATATATTATATTATATATATATATATATAGTATAATATTCTTACTATATATATATATATTATATATTATAGTACGCTCGAATTATTAATTATCATAACACTCAAGATAGCACTTTGATGTTTGATTAAAGAATTATTGAACCCGCAGAGCTTTCTTTTGGGCGAGCCCGCCGCTGTGTTTTAGGCGTACGTCTCTGGTCTGGGTTTCCCGCAACAGTACGGCGGGTTGCTACGCTGGCCTGATCTGCGCGAGTTTTTCTGTGCTGTTTGCTTCTCTCTTTTTTTCTTGTCTCTAGCTTGCTTTTTTGTATTTCCTATCGTGTATCTTTGGTTTTCCCTGCAAACTGCTCTTCCTTTATTGGCAACCCATCCTTTCTTCCTGCTTCTTGCCACCCTGCCATCGTCTTCTTCCAGTGTCTTCGAGATCATTAGATAGCTGCTGTGCTTCTGCTGCTTGATTCGCGCATTCATAGGTAATCTATTTTCTTTTTATACATTTTTTCTCTCTTCTCTTTTTATTTTTTCTCTTTTTTTACTTATCTTTCTCTTATCTTTGTCTCTATCGTCCTTTTTATCATTTCTTTATATATGTTATATTTTTTTCTCTCTTTCTTTTTTTTTTTTATATTTTGTGTGTGTGGGTGTGTGTGGTGTTATTTTTTATATGATGTGCTTTCATTTTTCCTTGTACACTCGCCGGCCGTTCTGCCAACCTTTTTACTTTTTGTCTACTCCATATTTCCCTGATTAGGTTTATTTTTCTATTCTATATATTTATATATATAATTATTATTTAATTATATTATTTATTATTTCTATAATATATTTATTTTTTTTTTATTATCTTATTATCTTGCATAATTATTTTTATTATTGATTTCCAGCGTATTCTTCATGTTTATATTTATATTATAAAATCATACTATTATATTATATTAATTATATATATATATTTATATATAATTATATGTATATATATAATAGTTTTTGACCTTAGAGACTTTTGGAATACAGGCGTTGTTCGTTCTTATCAGCTTTAGATGATAAGAATTGATAAGAACACGACTTCAAAAGATCTGAGTGTTTTTAAGATAGTTTAATATTTTATTTCATCGTTTTTTAATTATTATTATTTTTATTCTTATTATTATTACGGTGAAGATGTGTTCTTCCCGGGAAACGAATCTGAGCTTGACAATTCCTCAAATTGCATTTCTTGACCATCCCATCATACCGACTCCGACTCCGATCCGAATCCGTCCGTCCGGCTCCGATCCCGGTCCGACTCCCGACTCGGCTCCGATGCCGGCTAGTTGAAGTTCTTTAATTATTATTATTATTATATTATTATTATTATTATTATTATTATTTTATTATTATTATTAATTATTTTTATTATTATTATTAATATATTATTTATTATTTTTTTCGTTATTTTATCTGCATTGTATTTTCTGCATCCGTTTCCTAGTGTAGATATATATATATACGGGTTAGGGTTATCGTTCCTGGTAAAAATTTGGAGGAGAGTTAGATGATGACGTAACGTCTTTGCTTTCGGTTTTTCAACCCACCTGAATCCCCAGGGGGATGCCCGGCCATCAACTTATTTAGTAGACAGTGAACTCGGTATAATACTTCTATAAGTACTCTTATATGGGTTAATAGCCGTGGACTCAAGGCGGGTTAGCCCAAATCTGAAATATTGACATGGAACAATGAAACAGTTTTTATTATTGGACAGTAAGAAAAATTTTAAAAAAAAAGAAAAAAAAAATAAAAAAAAAATTTAAAAAAAAAATTTAAAAAAAAAATTTAAAAAAAAAAAAAAAAAAAAAAAAAAAAAAAAAATTTAAAAATTTAAATTATTTTTTAACATTTAAAAAAAAATTTAAAAAAATTAAAAAAATTAACTTTTTTTCCTTTTTAACTTGATAAGAATTGTTTACCGTATATTGACTTTATATATCTGTTATTGGTCGTCTTTAAATTTAATGTTTAGTTGCAAGTACCTAATATATCATACTAAATAATGATAAATAATCGTTATAGTTTTTTTGTTTTAACTTCAAAAAAAGCTTATCTTTTGCTAAGCATTAAATCACTGCTTTAGACGATCCATGTTTTTTTCTGCAACTTGCTTTAAAACATTTCTATTGATTAGGTAAATTTTTACTAATTGTCATCGTTTTACATACTAAAGCGTAAATCCAGTAATCAAACGGCCTATCTCCTGTCATCATGACCTATTGATATGTTTTTTTATCTGTTGTTATTGTTATTATTGAATTTTTTACTAAAATTGTCAACGATTAATCTATACTCGTAATATAATCAAGCCCATCCTACTACTCTGACAGTTGTGATTTTGATTAATGTTATTGATCTATGATCTATTGGATTATTGAAATTAAGTAATTTTTACTAAAATTGTAGTTTTTAATATCTTAATGAGTAATAATTAACGATAACATACACGCTTACAATTGTGATAGTTGTATAATCTGAGCTACTTGATAGGTCAAAATTTTTACTATTGTAAATTTTACATACCCCTAATCAGTATCGTAAATAACCAATCCCCTACCTCTGACAGTTGTAATTATAATGCAGTGATGAGTTAATGCCTTAAAATTGATTATCGATTGTGATATTTCTTATCTAAAATTGTTGGTTTTTCCTTTGTGATCAGTATATAAATCGAACTGGTTTTGTTGTCACATACTGCTAAAATGCTTGTTATTGATCTAATTGATCTATTGATTCAGTACATTTCGAGTATATTTTTGGAGTAACATAACATAATCAGTTCTTTAATATATAAAAGATCTAATCAATATATATCTTGACGTAACAGTTTTCCCATTAATACAACTACTTAGACATTTGACTATATTAAAATTGTAAAGCCACCTGTAGGCCGAGTAGAAAGCCCAATAACCATTAACACAGTAAAGTAACTAACTCAAGCGTACAAAACGTAACCTATTTTTGTAAATCTATTTACTACTGTTATTATTTACATGGTAAATTTAACTCTAAATTATCAA
>JABUQX010050160.1:0-5000 GCA_015478945.1 Trachelipus rathkii
CAAAAGTATATATTTTTTAGCAGAGGAAAATGGAATGAATTTTTCTTTTTTAAGAAATTTTGGAATTAGAGTCTTCGGAATAACCAGATTATTCAGGCAATTTTTCATGAAAACCAATTGGCATTTCTTAACATTTGCAGCAATTAATTTTTTTCGGTAGTTTAAAAATAGTTTTCTAGTATAGTAATCTAAAAATATGCCGTTGATTCCGGGTATCATTTTATTTGAGAAACTTTTACTTTTTCGTAAACAGAATATTTATTTGGTATTTATACCCTTGGCAATATAAAACTATTTATTCACAATAACATTTAATATATTAAAAGATTAAAACTATTTACAGTAAGTTAATTTTTAGCTTTCGCTCCTTACATTAAGAGAGCTTCCTCAGAAATAACTTTAATAGAACTAAACAAAATTTTAAAAAACAAATAATAAGTAAAGGAATAATTTATAGGTTGGTTGGTCTTCACGTGCCGTTCATCTTGATATCGCCGAAACATCTTGAAGAGAGCAAAAAAGAATTCTGGATTTTGTCGAGCCTGAAGTCTCCCGGCGCTTTATTGAAATTATCTATGTTGTAAATAAAAACGGATTCCATAATTTTTCTTTTTTTAACATGGTTGCAAAATTTAATAGGGGAGGCTTCTTAAGTATTTATCTTGTGATTGTTAGTCCTTCGGTGAAATGTCAATGCAGAGTTCATGGAATCATCCTCAAGATCTTGTTTGTGTTCATTTAGCCTTCTGGTAAAGTCATGAGTTTCACCTATATAAATACTGGAGCAATCATAACATGGGATTTTATATATACATTGGGATATGTGTTTAGTTGATTTGGGGGGTTTGAAAATTCTTTTTAATGGGACGGAATTGTTTTTTGTAAAACAAATATTATTTGGAATATGTTTCTTAATATTGAAATTTAAATTACATGGGATCGGAAGATAAGTAAGGTTGTTGTTAGAGGTAGGAGGGGAACTATTATAAAACTTTTTCTTCGCTTTTTGATAAGCTAGATTAAAAACGTAAGGAGGATAGTTTAAATTACCGAATATAGAGGAAATAAATTTAGTTTCTGTAGAGAGAAAGGGGGGGAACAGATATTAAAAGCTCTAAGGTAAAGGGAAGAAAGAGTAGCAAGTTTAGTGTTGAAAGAATGTGTAGAGAACCAGTGTATGTAAGAAGAAGAAGAAGTGGGTTTCCTGTAAATAGAGTAAAGTAACTGGGGAGAATTTTGCCATGAAATTAAAGTGTCAAGAAAAGGAATAGAAGAATTATGAGGTAACTCATGAGTGAAAGAGATCGAAGGATGGATGTTATTAATGAAATGTAGGAGTTCTTGAATGTTAACATGTTTTGGGACAGAACAAAAAACATCGTCTACATATCTTAACCATGTAGAGTTATGGAGAAGGGGATGATCAGAAATAAAATAGAATTCGAGTAATTCCATACAGATATTACTAAGGATAGGAGAGAGAGGGGATCCCATAGCTAGACCGTAGGTTTGTTTAAAGAATAGATTGTTGAAGGTAAAAAAGCTATGTTCTAAAGACAGAAGAATGAGTTTTTTAATGAAAGCAAAAGGATAGTTTAAAGTAAAGTTTGTTTCTGAGATGAATCTCTCTAAAAGGTCGAGAGTAAACTGAATAGGAACTGACGTAAATAGAGAAACGACATCAAAACTTACAAATTGATGGGTAATAGGGTTCAAAGATTTGGTACGGTTTATGAAATTTAAAGTGTTAGAAAGATGAGAGCCGGAAATATTACCTACTAACGGTTTTAGTTGTGAAGAAATCCATGATGATAACTTATATGTAACACAATTTACGTTTGAAATAATAGGTCGAATGGGATGATTGGGTTTATGTATCTTCGGAAGGCCATAAAATTGTGCTAAATTAGTCATATAAGATTTATTGTTAGAATGAACGTTAGGAAATTGTTTACATATCAATTTAAGGTTTTTATTAAATTGAATTTGGGAATTTTTCAAAGGATTATTATTAATTTTAACATAAGTGTTTTCATCTGACAAAATGGAATTACACTTGGAAATATAATCTATATGATTTAAAATAACGACTTGATTTCCTTTATCACTTCTCGATATAACAATATCTTTATTCTTCTTAAGATCCATTAAAGCTTTGTAGAATTTAAGTGGTAGATTATTTTGTTTTCTACTAGTAACTATTTCATTTATCAAAATGCCTTTCAAAATGTCCTGATTTAAATTATGATCGTTGGTAAACTTACTCCAGGTATCGAAATCGTTTAAGAATTGTAAGTTGTTATCTGAGCTCTCTAACGCAAAAGACAGACCATATCCCAAAAGAAGTTTTTCATCAGGTTTATTCTGTTTACGGAAAAGTAAAAGTTTCTCAAATAATATGATACCCGGATCCAACGGCATAGTTTTAGATTACTATACTAGAAAACTATTTTTAAACTACCGAAAAAAATTAATTGCTGCAAATGTTAAGAAATGCCAATTGGTTTTCATGAAAAATTGCCTGAATAATCTGGTTATTCCGAGAACTCTTATTCCAAAATTTCTAAAAAAAGAAAAATTCATTCCATTTTCCTCTGCTAAAAAATATATACTTTTGGAGAAGATCGACGAGATTAAGAGAGAGATAAAGCGTAGCTTTAGAAATTGCCATTACACATTTAAACTTTTTCAAGAACATTGGTACTCTTGCTTCCCCAATAGATTGGATGACTTTACTGCATTATTGGATTCATCACATCAAACCAAAAATAATATAGTAAGTAAAAAATCTATATCTTTGAATCATAAATTCACTTGCATTTTTAAGCATAGCCTTTGGTATAACTCCTCTAATCAAGATGCAATTGTTAATTTATCAGACTATGTACTTAAACCTGATGAAAAACTTCTTTTGGGATATGGTCTGTCTTTTGCGTTAGAGAGCTCAGATAACAACTTACAATTCTTAAACGATTTCGATACCTGGAGTAAGTTTACCAACGATCATAATTTAAATCAGGACATTTTGAAAGGCATTTTGATAAATGAAATAGTTACTAGTAGAAAACAAAATAATCTACCACTTAAATTCTACAAAGCTTTAATGGATCTTAAGAAGAATAAAGATATTGTTATATCGAGAAGTGATAAAGGAAATCAAGTCGTTATTTTAAATCATATAGATTATATTTCCAAGTGTAATTCCATTTTGTCAGATGAAAACACTTATGTTAAAATTAATAATAATCCTTTGAAAAATTCCCAAATTCAATTTAATAAAAACCTTAAATTGAATTGTAAGTCATGAGTTATCTGAGCTTTACTCTAACGCAAAAGACAGACCATATCCCAGACCAGACTAATTTAGCACAATTTTATGGCCTTCCGAAGATACATAAACCCAATCATCCCATTCGACCTATTATTTCAAACGTAAATTGTGTTACATATAAGTTATCATCATGGATTTCTTCACAACTAAAACCGTTAGTAGGTAATATTTCCGGCTCTCATCTTTCTAACACTTTAAATTTCATAAACCGTACCAAATCTTTGAACCCTATTACCCATCAATTTGTAAGTTTTGATGTCGTTTCTCTATTTACGTCAGTTCCTATTCAGTTTACTCTCGACCTTTTAGAGAGATTCATCTCAGAAACAAACTTTACTTTAAACTATCCTTTTGCTTTCATTAAAAAACTCATTCTTCTGTCTTTAGAACATAGCTTTTTTACCTTCAACAATCTATTCTTTAAACAAACCTACGGTCTAGCTATGGGATCCCCTCTCTCTCCTATCCTTAGTAATATCTGTATGGAATTACTCGAATTCTATTTTATTTCTGATCATCCCCTTCTCCATAACTCTACATGGTTAAGATATGTAGACGATGTTTTTTGTTCTGTCCCAAAACATGTTAACATTCAAGAACTCCTACATTTCATTAATAACATCCATCCTTCGATCTCTTTCACTCATGAGTTACCTCATAATTCTTCTATTCCTTTTCTTGACACTTTAATTTCATGGCAAAATTCTCCCCAGTTACTTTACTCTATTTACAGGAAACCCACTTCTTCTTCTTCTTACATACACTGGTTCTCTACACATTCTTTCAACACTAAACTTGCTACTCTTTCTTCCCTTTACCTTAGAGCTTTTAATATCTGTTCCCCCCCCTTTCTCTCTACAGAAACTAAATTTCTTTCCTCTATATTCGGTAATTTAAACTATCCTCCTTATGTTATTAATCTAGCTTATCAAAAAGCGAAGAAAAAGTTTTATAATAGTTCCCCTCCTACCTCTAACAACAACCTTACTTATCTTCCGATCCCATGTAATTTAAATTTCAATATTAAGAAACATATTCCAAATAATATTTGTTTTACAAAAAACAATTCCATCCCATTAAAAAGAATTTTCAAACCCCCCAAATCAACTAAACACATATCCCAATGTATATATAAAATCCCATGTCATGATTGCTCCAGTATTTATATAGGTGAAACTCATGACTTTACCAGAAGGCTAAATGAACACAAACAAGATCTTGAGGATGATTCCATGAACTCTGCATTGACATTTCACCGAAGGACTAACAATCACAAGATAAATACTAAAGAAGCCTCCCCTATTAAATTTTGCAACCATGTTAAAAAAAGAAAAATTATGGAATCCGTTTTTATTTACAACATAGATAATTTCAATAAAGCGCCGGGAGACTTCAGGCTCGACAAAATCCAGAATTCTTTTTTGCTCTCTTCAAGATGTTTCGGCGATATCAAGATGAACGGCACGTGAAGACCAACCAACCTATAAATTAATCCTTTACTTATTATTTGTTTTTTAAAATTCTGTTCAGTTCTATTAAAGTTATTTCTGAGGAAGCTCTCTTAATGTAAGGAGCGAAAGCTAAAAATTAACTTACTGTAAATAGTTTTAATCTTTTAATATATTAAATGTCATTGTGAATAAATAGTTTTATATTGCCAAGGGTATAA
>JABUQX010050160.1:20000-30000 GCA_015478945.1 Trachelipus rathkii
CATTTGTAATATATATATAAATAGTATATATAAGTATATGATATATATATATATATATATATATATATATTATATATATAATATAATATATTATATTATATATTATATAATATAATATATATATTATAATTTATATTATATATATTATTTATAATATATATATATATATATATATATATATATATATATATATATATATATATATATATATATATAATATTATATATATTATTAATATATATATATATATATATAGCTTATCTCCAGACGCATGCGCATAGCGCTAGAGTAGATTACTGAAAAGTTTGATATTATAACGGCTATATATATATATATATATATATATATATATATATAATAAATATATATATACATATATCTATAAATTTATTTAATCTATATATATATTTATATATATACATATTTATATATATATATATATATATATATATATATATATATATATATATATATATATGGTCTGTTATTGACCAATTATTTTATGTATATTAGGAAGGTGTAAGTGAGGTCTGTGTTCCCAGACAGTACCTGTACACACCCTTTACGGAGACGGACTTACATATCTCCAAAGTGCACATAAAAGAAACTTTGACGCTTGAATGCCACGAAGAGCGTTGTTATTAAAGCTTTTAAAACCGTTAAAAGAATCTAAACCCACCTATAAGATCGGTAGGATTTGAATTTGTAACGTCAGGCAGAGTCTATAGAGACCGCCTTTGGCACTGGACGGGTATTGAGCCAGGGGAAAGCGCTCGGGATGGACGTGTTGATACCACGTCTGCTCCTATTTTTGTATATTCTTGTAATAACAATAGAAATACTAATTGCCATCTAATTAATACAGATAACTGTGTTTGACAATATAATTAAAGGGATTCCTGTTAGATAGCTCGTCGGAGCAGGTTGGGCTTCGTATAACCGGTTACTTTGGGTTATATTAATCAAGTAGAAATAACATTTACCTATTCATTTTGTGTGTTTTTTAATGAACATTGCATATATCCATCATTCGAAGTACTGTTCATATTTCACTTGTGTTTTAATAAACTACTGACGCGTCACCCCCTTCACTAATCATCCTCATTAATTAATTATAAGCTGGGTTTGAGCTTTATCAGCCCTGACTTCTTTGGTGACGGTCCAGAATGACAAATTAATTACCCTCTATTAAATCCCTTCCCAATAGTGGCCGAAAATTGATATTAAATAATACTAAGCAGTGACAAAAAACAGTGTTAGTGAAAGTGGATTCATTAACTGTGATTGTGATTTTAAAATTAAGAGTGAAATTATATTGCTTCGAAAACTCAAATAAAGTCGGGCGGTAATTAAAAACAATTGTTCTATTTCTACGTGAAAAAAAACAAATTTTAAATAAACAAAAAACAATAATTTGTGTATAGAAGAGTCGTAGGGTTGGAATAGAAAAACCGCCAACAGAGAGCATTCAAAGGAAAAAACTCTCTATCCATAAAGAACTTTTTGTGCTTAACAATAAACTTGAAAATTTAAGACAAAAGCCCTTTGTACTAAAAGAGAAACATGGAGGGGAATAAGAAAACCTCCCAAAAACTTAGAGTGGCAAAGGGAAAACCCCATTCCCCCAAAGGGAGGCAGACAAGGCAATTAATGTCTCCCCCAAAGTCGCATTCCCCCTAATTGAGGGAAGGTACCTCTTCAAGTTCGGGAAGCGAATATGAGTTAACACCCCGAGTGAACAAGGCGAAGTCGCTTGCCTACTTGAGAAGGCCCTTCCACGCCAAAGCGCCCCAAAACAAAGAAAACGCTTTGACCTCCAATCAGCTCCCTCCTTTTTTGACGCATACGGGATGGTAGCTTGGTTATCAGCCACTAACGCAGTTTTCAAATTCAATGGAATATATGATTGGACGGAGAGAGTAAGACTATTGGCTTTGATTCTCCCTAGCAGCTTAGTGTCAACCATCCAATTTCCACTTAAATCAAACTCTTACGAACAACTGATGAACACGATCGAAGAGACTGGCAGCCCAGCGTTGAGACAATGGGTGAAAGACGTTTTTAAGAAAGGAATGGAAAAGAACGAGTTGCCTAGCCATTACATTAGTCGCGTAAAGGAGGTGCTAGGACATAAGAATTTTGAACTCTTCGTTGAAAACAATCCAAAATTTGCTCAAGAACTATTTTTAGCGGAACTTCCCACGTCAGTGCAAATGAGTTTGTATACAGTGGCTGAAGATAACGAAATACATAAACCTGTGCGAGTAGCAGATGATCTCTTCAGAAACTTCGTCCACAAAAATTACCAGTCAATACCCCACTATGAGAGAGACCCTCATTATTGGGGGAATGTAAACCAAGTCAGTCAAGAAGACTTGCATCCAACGCCATACACACAAGGAAGAACTCGCACACATGAGCGTGAGGAACTGGCGGACAAAGCAGCTAAGACTTAAAAAGAAATTATGACTCAACTTCAAAGCATATTAAAATCAGCGAAAGGAGTCGCAGAAACACTCAGCGGAGAAAACGCTCAGAGTCAACGACCAGATGAGAAAACCAACATTTAGGGAGAGGTAGAGTCAAGGCAGGAGAAGATTTGACAACACTGCCACAAACCAAAATGCTGCCACCACCACCATGCTGAAGAGGGTCAACTGCCAACTCTCACTCCACTCACAATTCGAACTCGGGGAAACTAATCAGCAGACTGCCTCAACAACAGCCTGGCGGTCGGGCAGCAATCATGATTAGAGGTAAAAATGTATTTTTTAATAATGAAGTCGAAATAATAATAATAATAATAATAATAATAATAATAATAATATGAATAATAATAATTGTAAGCATAAATAAAAATGTATTTTTTAATAATGAAGTCGAAATAATAATAATAATAATAATAATAATAATAATAATAATAATAATAATAATAATAATAATAATAATAATAATAATAATAATAATAATAATAATAATAATAATAATAATAATAATATAATAATAATAATAAAATAATATCAATGAATTAATAATGTTGATCAAAATAGTGATGCAAATAAAAATTTAATAGATAATAAAAATAATAATGATTCTGTTATAATTAGTAATGATAATAATAAAACTTTATGTACTATAAGAGGCGGAGATAGCAATGGAGATAGAAAAAGATAAAACTGCTATCTCCAACGCTTTTAAAAATAAATATTTAAGCAATAGTAATGTATTCAAATTTGATGATTCTAAAGTGCATGAAGGTTTTATATTTTTTAATGATTTTATTAGTAATAATAATGAGGTTGGTACTCTAAATAATGAAGCGGACTGTAGTGAAAGCAGGGCTCTCAGAGTGCCCACTGTTACGTTTTTAAGTTCTAATTTTGTCAGGGGCACTTACGCTTCTGCCATTCAAGAGAAATCAGCGACAGGTGACACTACTGAGAGTACTGTATCCTGCACAAAGCTTTTTAAGGTATTAAATAGAATCGATACAAATATATTCTTTTCAATAACATTTAGAATTGTAAGTCAATCAGGGTCCTAAGGGAACATAAGATTGACGAGGAAATGAATTGAAGGGAATGTTTTGTTATCACGGTAAGCGTAAATGAACTCTCACTAAAGAGAAAAATCCGGAAACGAATTATTGGAAAGGTATGTTAAACTTTTTTTTCTTAATAGAAATAAAACCAATAAAGTCCGAGAACAAATATGGTTAGGAGTCCAAAAATCTTTTTAAATGCGTGAACATTCTAGTGCCTTTGAATAGCGTATAAAAATCAGCAACCAACATTACAACAATTTTTTACTATAGCAAAGTCGTTTCTAAATCCAATGTAAACGAGTACAAAAATGGACCTGTAAAGCTCACACATATGACGTGAACGCGCAATGCGTATTCACCGACAGAGTTGGAAAGTCTATAATTGTTTAGAAACTGTTTACAAGAATTCGATACATAACTTAGGTAATGTAGAGTGCAAGCTATCTTAGTGTAATGTTAATAACGTTCTCGTATTTCGTCAATTTTTCATCCCTTCCTAGCCTGTTTCATTAATAATCATTAAATAAAGGTTAAAAGATAAAGAAAGTGTATAATGAGAAATTCCAGCAAAACGAATGTAAGGAAAAATAACGAAATCCATTGGGAAATCCCAGAAAGTTTCGCTCAACTGAAACAACTACCCATCTCCTTACTATGAAATATACTATTCAAAACGGTTTGTTTACAAGGTGGCAGCAGCTGTTTGTGATGACATACAAACAGTGCTGCACCTGCACAAAGCAGTTTGAATAGTATATTTCATAGTAAGGAGATGGGTAGTAAGACAAGCCTTTTAAATTTGACCTACAGAAGTTTACGAGAGGCTCATAAATCTGTCCTGTTAACTTTTAAAAGACCCTACTATGAGGTGAAAGAACGCATAGCAAAGAGAAAGGATATCATTTTCTTTCCGACAAGGAAGATTTTCAATAAAGAACTTACTGATTCCTTCTTTTTTTGCTTAAGTAAATAAATACGAAACCTGAAAGGATTTTTTGTGAGCGAGCAATAGAGAAAAAGGAACGCTCGTCTTGTGTTGAAAATTCTGAACTGAAAGGAAAAAAAATGAGATTATATATTATATTTATGAAATCTTTGTCTTCAGGCACCCACTCCCTGGATCTGAAGCTTTCAAAATAAGTTCTCCATATTTGTAAACCGGAATAGACACCATTAATCAAAACAGATTTCAGCTAGCACCTGGAAACCAGCTCTGATGAAGGGCACCCAGCATGAGCCAAACTCAGGCTCCGAAGTTTTTTCGATAAAACATGCCGGCTGTTTATTTTTCCATATATTCTAAGGCCGTTATCCCAGTTAAAGAACTCAACACTTCTGAAGGGGTTGTAGTGGAGTGAAAACTCTCTGTTACACCTAGGTGTCCAGCAACAGCAATAGAGGATACCAATTTTTGAAAGAAATACGTTCAAAATAAAAACTCGAACCCTGCCCCTATGGCGCGCTCCCAGCGCCCGGACTGGCTCCTTTGGCGGGCCTCGCGCTAGCAGATTGACAAAGGGGCACCCGTTACCCGGGAATTTAGAGGGATAAATTATTGAACCTGCAAACACCGAACTTCGACCATTAACATGCGTTAAAAACAATTTTTTACGCTATTACGTAACACTTTGAAATAGTTGATTCACTAATAAGCTTTATTTCTTATGTCGTTTACTTCACAAATAATATATAATTTTTTATATATTGTATGCAAAACTAGTTTCCTGCTAGAAAAAATAAGTATTACTAATTAATTACGAGTGATTAATTACTTAGCCCTTTTGTTGACTGCATGGTACTCTCATGTAGAAGCACCCTTAAAATACGCTATAAATTTATCACTGAAGTAAAAATTTGGTTTTAAGCCTATGGTACATCATGCTTAGCAATCAGAGATTTTATTTTGTGGAGGTATATGGCATCTAACTTACATGTGATAGTTTTAATATTTACATTTTGATTAAGATGTCGAAAATTTCGGTTCTGTGAAAATTGGCTGTACGAGTTTTAGAATTATTTGATATAAAGGTGTGTACCTAGAAATTTATTTGATTGATTTAGTAAATTAACTATCCTAGAACTTATTTATAACATAATTAGGCTATTTAATTATTTTATTTCTTTACAAATCATATTTTTCCAAGTGGCATGAATAGGTGCCGTCAGTAAACGAGTTGCCAATTCATAAATTTTTGAGGGGAAACTATTATTTTTTTATTATTATTTCTTTCTACTGTTTGTGATAAAATAAAATGTTTTACCTAATGTAAACCACTAGATATGCATATTTAATGTTAATTTATTGTTTTTATTGGGTTTTATAAAAAAAAAAGTATTAAAAATTTTGCTATAATACGAAAAAGAATCTAATTTATAAGTGCTATTTATGCAGCTTATTACAGAATATATATATATATATATATATAGTATAGAAAGTAATATTAAAAAAATTTATTTATATATATAATATATATATATATATATATATATATATATATATATATATATATATATATATATATATATATATATTATATATAGTATATAATATTATATATTATATATATATTATACTATATATATATACAGAGTATAGAAAGCAATAGCAAAAAGATACTCTCTTCTCTCTCTCTCTAATATAAAAACTCTCTCTCTCTCTCTCTCTCTCTCTCTCTCTCTCTCTCTCTCTCTCTCTCTCTCTCTCTCTCTCTCTCTCTCTCTCTCTCTCTCTCTCTCTCTCTCTCTCTCTCTCTGCCTTTGAGAAGTTCCATGAATTTTCAATCTATATAGGTACACTATATATATATATATAAATAATAATATATTATATATTTATATATATATTAAAAAATATATATATATATATTATATATATATATATATATATATATATATATATATATATATATATATATATATATATATATTTAATTTACTAAATCTATCAAATAAACCTCTATGTACGCTACACACCTTTATAACGAAGGAGGATAGAAGTGATTGCAACAACTATAGAGGAATATCCTTGCTTACGCATGCAAGTAAGGTATATGAGAGATATTGGAAAAAGGACTGAGAGAGATAAGGGAGAATAAACTAAATGAAGCACAACATGGATTTAGACCAGGAAAAGGAACAACTGATCTGATTTTCTGCTTGAAGATGATAGTTGAGAAAAACTGGGAGAGGGGAAGAGACATTTATGTATCTTTTATCGATTTAGAGAAAGCTATGTGACCCATAGGGAAAAGCTATGGAAAATGATATGTGACCCATACTACAGAATAGACCGAATGTTAATTAGGGTCATAGAAGGAATGCACATAGGGAATGAAAGTGCTGTTAGAACGTCAAATGGGGTTGGTGAATGGTTTGAGGTGTAGACGGGAGTTAGACAAGGCGGTATCTCACCGTTACTTTTTGTCATGTATATGGATAAATGTATAAGAATGGTGCTGGGAGGAGGAAGAGGAGATGGCTACGGTATATGCTGATGATATAGCGATGGTGACGAGAGATAAGGAGACATTGCAAAGGGTGATGACCAGATGGTCGGAAGTGCTACGGAATGAGGGGATGAATATGAACAAAGAGAAGACAGAGGTGAGGAAGATTTCGAGGAAGAGGGATAGATGTGAGATCCAGGTGGACGAGATCGTGTTTCGAGACACAGAAAGCTTCAGTTACCTGGGAGTGACTGTGAGTGACGGTGAATTCGGAGGGGGAGATGACACAGAAGATCGAGGGAAAGTCGAGCAATTTTCAAGAAGTACTGAGGCAACTGTACCCATATTGAAGAAGAAGGCAATGTCCAAGAAGGGTGAAGGGTGGCTAATTTATACCAACGAGCTGAGCCCTGATGCTGATGTACGGAGCGGAGGCGTGGACTCTGACCACCAAAACCAGAAGTAGGGTGGAGGCGGCGGAGATGAGGGTGTTAAGACTGATAGTCGGAGCAAGTAGATGGGAGAGGAGGAGAAATGTGGAGATTAGGCGCGAGCTGGAGGTGGAGTCTGTTCTGAATCTGGTGGGAAAACAATAGTTGAGATGGTACGGACATGTTAGAAGAATGGAAGATGAGAGATACCCGGCAAAATGTTACGCTATACGTCCAGCGGGAAGAAGACCAAGGAAGAGGTCGGTGGATGGAGTTGTGGCAGCTGCAATGAAGAAGAGGACGAAACCTCGAACAGGTGGAGGAAGAGAAGATGTACCGAGACAGGACGGCATGGAGGGGCTTCGTAAATGACAGGGCACAGCCCTAATCTACGCGCTTGGTGAGAAAGATGAGAAATATATATATATATATATATATATATATATATATATATATATTAAAATATAATGTATATATATATATAGATATATAATATATATATATTATATAATTATATATATATATATTATATATATATATTATATATATATATAATTATATCATATATGATATAGGTTAATTGAGTTTTAAAGTTATTATATTTTCTTTATTAACAAATTGATGTGAAAATGATTTTTTTTTAAGTTTTTTACAAGTAAATTATCAAGAAATTAGTTTTAAATGTGACATTAAAAGTCTGTCGGTACTCTCATGTACCGTCTTCTAAATTAACATACTTCTAAATTAACATAAATAAAAATATTTCGGAGAAAAAAGATAATAAACCATCTTCTACACTCAAAAATAAATATAATGCAAAAGCAAAATAAACTATAAAATAAATGAAAAACCTACTCTCGTCAACAAGGACTTAAAAATGAGATTGAGTAATAGTGTTTAAGTTTTAAAGGTAGCCAAATCACACTGTTAAAGCATAAAATAGTCCCTAAATCCTACTGTAATCCTTAGTAAATATTAAAGACGAGACCCAATCACAACGGTAATAAAAAACCAATCATCATTTGAAAGAGAAAAACAATGTTCCTCTTAATTGTGATTTTATTGTTACAGTTTGTAAAGAATATATTTTATAACAAAAAGAAAAATGTCTCTGCAACACCTTGGTACAGAGTATAGACACAGCAAACTAAGAAAGATTATGTGATAGTGAAAGGTTGTTTACTAACCTAACAGCTTTTTGGCCAGTTCTTCACTGGTCATGGCTACTTCATCTATAATAACATCTTTATCCAATTTATAAAATAAGTCTCTTTCAACATTCTTGAAAAGAAGATTAGACATAAGTTTTGGATTTAAAGTAGATCTAAGTCGATTCTTAACTATTTTAAGTTTTAAAAATACCCTTTCACGTGACTTGTGTACAAGGTATGGTTAGTACAAACTTGTAAGCTACATATAGGTTGGTAAACAATCCAAATTGTGAGAGTTCAAAAACAACAAAAAAAGGCGCATGATAAACACCGAAAACATTGTTTATTGTCAGAGCAGTAACCATAAAGATTTTCGTCTTCCTCAAATTCAGATTCTACATCGCCAAATTCACAGATTTCTTCAGCTCCATTTAGATTGTCATTGTTTCTTTTAATGTTTTAGTTTTTTCAGCCATTGTAAAACTTTCATACTGATCTGCAAACGTGTTTCAGCTCTATCATAACTGATTTCTTTTCAACTTTGGCAATAGTTTAGGAATATACAAAGGACTTACGTAGGAAAAACTATCAAGCATTAAGATTTCATTAAATTTCTTTGGATCTAACCAGGAAAAATCTTCTAAAATTTCTTTGTTTAGACTAAATCTTCTTCGATACTTGTCCTGCCACAATCTAAAACACTGAAAAAGACCAATTTTATAGTTTTGAGGCAAGTTGAGATTCCAGGAGCTTCATCTATTGATTTTCACCAGGCATTATCTTTTTCTTTGAAGTTCTTTTTTTCCTGAAATTAGATTCTATTCTACAATCAATACTGTTATCCTTGTAATTTTGCTACATTACTGTTACTTTCATGAATATTTTGCTTTTTTGATACAGAGACCCTGAAAGTGTTATCACTCCTTTTATCTCCTACTTGTTTTGAAGCAGCTTCTCTAAGCGCAAGTTCCAGGCTTTAAAATAGTCAATGGTTTTAACTTTGTAAATAATTTTTGGGAAATAGGAGATATAACAAGAAATAATCTCATAAGAACGTTTTGCATGTATAGGTTTTCAAAAATTTGGTCATGGAATGCTGCTGTGTCTTACCATGAATTTAGATTTACAGTCAAAACTTCCATTTGATATTTCTCTTTTTTTATCCTTAATAATAATTGAATAAGTTTGCAGATACACTTTCCTCTCTTCTTAAAAAATCCCTCATCGATAATTGAAGATTAAATGGAAATAAAATAAAAAACAATTAGTTTTTCTGATTTAACTAATTATAAAGTAGTATATCCATTTTGGGGGCCTCTCCGGGGGCCCCATTGGGGCTAGGGGCCCTTCGGCAATCGCCGACGGCGAGCCGACACTGGCCAGTCGGGCCTGGGCGGCGCTACGGTGTAATATAGATGATGAGGATAA
>JABUQX010050160.1:42500-47951 GCA_015478945.1 Trachelipus rathkii
GTGAGGCCGGAGGCAGTGGATTTTTCGTATATACATAATGTCGTTAGGCGGAATTGAAGGTGCAGTTGAGACGCAGGTTTGTCCATTTAGATCGATTTTTTTATATATATTGCTTACTTACGCTAGGTGTCTCCCTGTCTGAAGCAGGCTGTTGGGAAATAACATTCATATTTTCAGTATTTGTAGCGTCAGGCGGAGACATAATTAATATTAAAAATGTAAAATAGTAATAAAAATTTTGAAGACAATATTACGAGATCAAAAATTTTGTGCCTAAAATGCGATTTGCACACGCTAAATATTATACAAATAATGGTCAGAGACCAAATAACACGCTAAATACAACAATAAGGTATATAAAGGATGATAAAAAATATATAATAGCCGCTTGTACGGGCGAAAATGGTTAAAAAATAATTGATTTAAAAGTGAGAAGACAGGATTTTGACCTGTTAAAATTTTCAAAATTGTATGGTAAAATAAATATTTTTTTTTTTTTTTTTTTTTTTTTTTTATAAAGGAGACGCGTCTGCTTGAGGATGTGGATCCGGTTGAGACGAGAGAGAGTTCCAGGTCACCACCACACTCCAGGGTGACCAATATTACGTTGAGCGTAACGGCAGAAGGCTGGGTAATGACACGAAATTTGGTCAGCGGTCATAATCTTGCAAACAATCGAAAGAAAAATGTTGTACGAAAACTATAAAGGCACAAATTGATATAAAAGAAATCAGTGGTACTTCGTTAACAAATGTGAAAGGATTCTGTAAACTGTTTTTGAATAATGCACTGAGCTTGGCAGCTTTTATACGGAAGAATTGAAAAACTTCTTGAAGCGATATGGCGCTGATGTTCTAACGAAGAAAACGGAATTTTCAGATCACGTGACGAGGAAGACGACAATACTGAAAAAGTAGAAAGTGGAACGAGACATGGCTCCCCTCCCGAACAGTGGAGCTATATATATATATATATATATATATATATATATATATATATATTATATATATATATATATATATATATATTATATATATATATATATATATATATATATATATATTATATATATATATATATATATATATATATATATATATATATATATATATATATATATATATATATATATATATATATATATATATAATACAATGTGTTTAGATGGACAATCTTAGGAGCGTGTTAGGTGTGAGAAGAATTGATAAAATGAGGAATGAACGTATTAGAGAGTGTGTGGCGTGAAGAAAGGGATAAAATGAGGAATTAATGAAAGTACGTTGAAAATGGTTTGGTCATGTGGAAAGGATGGATGATAGTAGGTTAGTTAAGCGAATGCATAGTGGTAAGATTGCTGGCAACTGACCGACTGGGAGACTGAAGAAAAAGTGGATTGAGTCAGTAAAGGAATACCTGGAGGAGAGAAAAGTGAGTTTGGCAGAGGCGAGAAGAAAGCTTGTCTATAATAGGACAGGTGAATGGCAGGGTTTTGTTAGGGGGTAAGGTTGTGGCACATCTGGGTCAAGGGATGAACCCCACATTGACGAAATACCATAATGAAGGTCCGTCATGGTCCCGTGAAGCTCTAAGGTGGATTTTCTGACTGCGACGAGTTCTCACAAAAAGGTATAAAAGGGGCGGTAAGACTGGGCTTTCTTTCCGACTTGCGTCATATTCTCCTGCTTTTCTTTTCCAATGCATGCTACGCACCTTACCCCCAGTCTGGGGAGAGAAGATGGTAATGAATGAGTAATATATATATATATATATAATATATATATATATATATATATATATATATATATATATATATATATATATATATATATTAGATATATATAATCATAATTATTGCCAATTTATATTCACACACTATAAATAAAAATTGTTAATAAAAAATTATTACGTTATTGAATGTATATATATAGTATATATATATATATATATATATATATATATATATATATATATATATAATATATAGTATATAATATATAATATACTATATATATATATATACTATATATATATATATATATATATATATTTATATATATATATATATATATATAATATATATATATATATATATATATATATATATAATATATATATAATATATATATATATATATATATATATAGTAATATATATATATATATTAATCATATTATTGAAAAATTTATATTAAGGTTTAGTAAATATGAATAGTTAATTAATTTAATTAAGTTTTTAAATATGATAGTATATAATATATATATATATATATATATATATATATATATATATATATATATATATATATATATATAAAATATTAGTTATATATTTATTTATATTTTATTATATAAAGATTAATATACAGTGGCGGGCTTCGTCTTTATGGACTCCTGAAGAATGGGGCTGGAGCCCCTCCAAATTAAAAATGCCAGGCATAGGATGTTGATGGAAATATAAAATTTTGTCAAATAAAAGTGAAAAGAAATTTTTTTTAAACAATTTAATACATAAAAAATAGTAATTAACAAAGAAAATAAGAAAAGAATGCTTTTTGCAACAGCAAATTTTATGTACGATATTTTTTTTCAATATATCCAATAGTATAAAATTGGGGCTCCTATATTGCAGCCCTGAAAAAAGACCAACTTTATTAGTTCTTTAAAATAAGACAAATATGGCAACTTAACAAGAAAAAGAATACCAAATTCCTATAGTAGTTTTTAGCAAGTTGCCAGTTTGGCTTTTTTGAATTTTATAGCAACTTACGAGATTTGTCTCATATAAAATTGCATTTCAAATTTGAGGGAGTTGCTAGTTGTCCTTTAATGTCCTTCTGTACATATAAAAGACATATATTAAAGACAAATAAAAATCAGTTTATTATTAGGCTACAGAGGGATTGGATGTGTGGGTGTGAAATTTGTTTTTTGTGTGAAAATTAATTTCTGTACTTACAGTAAATTATTTATTTACAGAAAAAAATAATACATTTTATATGAATGATGATGATGATGTGCATGTGCTTGTGATGTTAATTTGAAATGTGAGCCCCAAATATTGTTAAAATTGCGTGTATTTTTAAAATTTGTTATGTTAACATTTAAGGGAATAAAGTTTTATTTCTACTTTTGCTCTGAAACCTTCAAAGAAAGGTAAGGCTCCCTTCACAATAGGCGATTTCGATTTCGTACCAACAAAAATCTGATTTACAAAGATTCTTCGAGGTTTCAAACAGCTCTCTGTCTCGATATAGAGCCAGGCGGTAAGATTTGGATTATATTAAAAAAATATATATCATAGATTATATATATAGTATATATTTATATATATATATATATATAATTATATATATATATATATATATATATATATTATATATATATATATATATATATATATATATATATATTATATATATATATATATACTATAATAATATGTTTATATATTTAAGGTGTTAATAATTATGAAATTTTTTTTTGGTTCGCTGAATTCAAAAATGTTTTCAGTTTTTTGGTAGCTATCCTAGTTTTTTAGATACAGTTGTCAGCTATTCGGAACGCTGGTTTATATATATATATATATATATATATATATATATGTGACTATATCAATGTATATACAAATATATATAATTATATGTATTTATTTATTATTCAAAAATAAATAATATATATATATACTATATTATATATAAAATAATATATATACTATATATATATATATATATAATATTATATATATATATATATATATATAATTATATATGATATATATATATATATATATATAGTATATATATATATATAGATATATAGTATATGTATATATATATATAATATATAATATACATATATGTATATATATAAAAAAACTATATATATATTATATATAAATATATATTTATATATATATATATATATATATATATTAATCATAATTAATTATTGCCAATTTATATTAAGCTTAGTAAATATAATTAGTTAATTAATTTAATTAAGTTAACTAAAATTTCATGATATATATATATAAGTATACTATATATACATATATATATAATTATATATTATAGTATATATAATATATATATATAATATATATATATATATATATATATATATATATATATATATATATATATATATGAAATTTTAATTTTAACTTATTGAAAATAATTAAGTAATTTTATTACTAAGCTCAAATATAAACTGGAAAGAATTATTTATGATTTAATATATATATATATATATATATATATATATATATACCTACAAAATATACAGTATATATGTCTCTGCCTGTATTATATATATATATAGTATATATATAATATATAAATTATATATTGCAGATGTCATTTTTTTCGCATCCGCGGGATGCGGATGCGAGATGCGGATGTTTGATTTAACATCCCGGATTGCGGATGCGGATTGTTTAATATGATATATATATATATATATATTATATATACTATATATATATATATATTATTATATATATATATATATATATATATAATATTTATATAATATATAATATATAATTACTATATACTATATATATAAGTATATATATATATCGCAAGTACCCCATCAACCTCTTTTTCTAACCTCCGCCCTTAATGAAAGAAGATTTTACATGGATTATATACTTTGCACTAGTATTGAAATTCAAATATGGGAAGGTTGTGCTTGAGAGACATCAATTTTTCTGACTTTTCTGCCTTTTCTGCTGAGAGTCTGTTTCTCTTTTCATCATATATTAGCCCACCATTGCTAAATACTCTCTCACTTGGAACACTAGTTGGAAGACAGGTCAGGTATTTCCTTGCAAGTTTACTTAAGCTTGGGTAAACACATTTTGCATTTTGCTTAATTAACACTCCACCAACTGATTGGATCATCATTTGATTTGTATCTAGTCGTTTTACTTGGTGATAGTTTTCAATCATTTGCACTACATCTTTTTGTAATGCCTGTGTTTCTTCATCACTACTGGACTGTAGAAATTCTTCCAGTGAATCTGTTATTGATTTGATTTACTTGTAGAAGATGTTGGTTCTGTATATTTCATTTTCTTCCTTTTAATGGATGGGCTAATTAATAGACTGTTCGGATTGAAGTTTTCCTTGCAAGTTTACTCAAGCGGGGGAAACATTTTGATTAAAACTTCCAACCCACCTGATTTGGATCATCATTGATCTAATCGTTTTTTCTTGTCGATAGTTTCAATTTATTGCACTACCATCTTTTGTGTGTAATGAGTGGTGTTTCTCATCACTTACTGAACTGTAAGAAATTCTTCCAGTGAATCCGTTATTGATTTACTTGTAGAAGGTGTTGGAGGTAGTTGTTCTGCAGATTTGTTTTTTTCCTTTTTAAATGAGTGGCGAATTAATAGACTGTTGAGGATTGAAGTTTTCAACTGCAACAACAAAGTATCTCTCTCTTG
>JABUQX010050161.1:0-2500 GCA_015478945.1 Trachelipus rathkii
CTTTCGCCTCTTTTTCCGAAATAACTCCACAAATCTCGTAATTTTGAATTGTGAATGACTTAATTTAAATAAAGTTCCTTCTTAAATAATTTAATCGCTTTAAAATAAAAACTATGGACGGACGCTATTCGAGTAAACGAGATAGATTCATTAAGAGTTGGTAAATATTTCTCCAGTTTCTGGTGTAACCGGTGCGCACCCATCTTAGAAAGGAAAATTTCTATTATTTTGTTTTTTCTCGCCCTCACAAAATGAGGAAATAAAGGTAAGCAATATTACTCAGGATAATTTGAGATATCGTATGAATCTAAAATCAGTTTGTCTGGGTCTCTCTCTCTCCTCGTTAGGCTCTCTACGTCCTCATTCAGTTGCGTGGCGGTACTACGGGGCGTTCCTGGGGACATAGTTTCGATAATTTGCGGAAATAAACCCTAAGTGTTCACACCTTTTCATCTTAATTGGATTATCTTACATTGCTTTCCTTTTCCGGTCTTGGCGTATTTATTCGGTTTGTGCAAAATTTAATTGATTGTTCCCTTTAGATAACTTTTTCCACCAGAAATTTAAAAAAATTAAAACACGTTCTCTCTCCTCCTCCCTCTCTGAATCTTTACGTCCCGCAAAACTAGGCATGCCTCCTTACGGTAATTTTTCCATAATAATCGATTACTGCGATTTGAAATCTGCTCCATTTACTCTACTGACCTCATTTCTCTCTCTCTTGTTCCGCCTTTTAAGCTCTAATTAATATGAATTTTTATTTATTGGTCATCTCGAGGACAACTGAGAATAGTTTTAAAAGTTCTACTCTGAGTCGTATAACGTTCCTTTATGTAGTTAGACGCGGATTGTTTTAGTTAATGCCTGTTTCTTCTAGGCGCCACAAATGTTTATCGATTCTATCTTTCTGCTTGCCTTAGTATTAACATAGGAATAATTTAGGTTCCGGTAAATTTGTCCTTGGTTGAGCTGAAACGAATATACATATGCTTGAAGGTACTTTAATATTTTTCATACCTGTTGTAAACCTAAGAGTTAATTATTATTTTTCAGGTTATATATATATTCTTACTAATTACTTTTTAAAATTATACCTCGGGCATTATATACAATTTTTTTCTCGACCAAATTTATTTTTAGCTATTAATGACAATTTCAGAGTCGCACTAAGTCGCCAATGACGCTATATACATAATTGAGTTTAAATAAAAAAGTGTGTAAATACAACGATTATAGTTTTTAAAACTTTTTCATTAAATTAAAGCTTACGTAACTGCAAAAATATATAAAGATAAGCATTTTAGATATAAGTTTAAAAAACAATTATAATATGGAGAATTAGAACTGCCCGTTTAAGTTAGTTATAGGTCCTGCTTCCACCAGTTTTTTAAAGTCCTCACCCCACCCTAGCTTACAATCCTAATAATAAGCTCTTTACAGCAAATTTTTTAAAGATATTCTGAGTCGCAGTCCCCAATTGAAGCTTATTAAGTTTCGTTGATGTATGACGTTTATTCTGATTTCACTTGTTGGTAGGTTATTTATCATCTACTAAGAATAATGAAAACCCGAGGTTATGAAGAGATTCGGTATATGACGTTTAAGAACCAGAGACGCGAAGGATAATATAACGGTTAGAGACCGTATTACCAACTAACTAAATAAATTAATATTATCGCAATCGTTTGAATACTATCTTTTGGACGGATTCGGTTATGTTATTTTTAGGCTTCAGACAAGGGTCTCTTGAGTTATAATACGATATCCTGGATTTCAACCTACATAGTTATATTAATTATACCGTCTCCCAGCAAAAGTAGACATCAAGGTAAGGGACAACATCTTTATGAAAATTTTTCTATTCACTTCATTACCATTCTTATCGCGATAATATATCTTTATTTCCGCATGAAAACGCAAATGATTCGTTCGAATAAACGAGTACCATTATATAATTTACTGATATACGACTTTTTTCAATGGAATTATATCACGTGAGTTAGAGTATCTTATAACGTATCAATATCGATTTTGCCGTGTAATTAGTCAGCAATACAAGATCTCACTTATTATAATCGAGTGAAGCAGTTTATGAAAAAGTAGTGCTGACCGTGAGGTAGTTTTCAATTCGGACGGGTAAAAGTCTTGAAACACTTTTAAAAGGAGGGTTTACTTATTATTAGGTAACTATCTTTGATCAGCAAGTGTTCCTTGTAAAATCTAATTTAAATATATATATATATATATATATATAGGGATATCTATTATATCACCTATTCCTTTTCTGCATTTCATTAATGAATCTTTATCTTCTACTTCGTCATGTCAATGACTCCACCCTTCGACACTTATTCATTCCTTGAAGACTTCATTACAACAGCTGATAATATTCGTGTTTCCATTTTGTACAGAGAAAACATCGTTTTTAATGGCTTAAGCTCTCAATTAATTCCTTTATCCCTTCAACATAATTTTTCTTGCAACTACAAGTATTATTCTA
>JABUQX010050162.1:0-12500 GCA_015478945.1 Trachelipus rathkii
TTCCTAACTTTCATAGTTATATGGATATATTATTTTTTGAGAAGTCAGTTATTGATGCTATTCATTAATTTCTGGCATGAAATGGTAAGTTTATTGATTAGACTATAATATTTTTAGATTTGATTATTTCTTAAATTATAATTTCACTCTTTTTGTTGGATAAGTTATATTGATCAATTCTGATCGTTCTATTGTATTCTAGTATTCAGTTTTATTTCTGAGAGGTCACTATTTATTCTCACTCTATTCACTCTATCATCTATTCACTTCATCTACTTCATCTCATCCTATTATTATTATTATTATTATTATTATCTTACTCTTCCTCCATAATTGAGTTAGAGACAAGTAAGATTCTAATGAGACACAATATAAGATATTTTTTTTTTCTTTTTTGTGCTTTTACAATTTTGAGTAAAATTATAAAATGCAGAATTTAAATGTTTCTAACTATGACATTTTATTTTATCTTATCGATGAAATTAAACTAGTTTAACATAATTTTAACATTCTTCCGCTTACCTTTGAAACAAAATATGAGGGCAATTTCCCTTTAACATTTTTCACATACTTATGGAACAAAATGTGAGACCAATTTCATTTTAGCATTCTTCCACTTGCCTTTGAAACAAAATATGAGGCCAATTTCCCTATAACATTTTCCACTTACCTTTGAAACAAAATATGAGTCCAAATTCCCTTTAACATTTTCAACTTACCCATGAAACAAAATGTAAGACCAATTTCATTTTAACATTCTTCCACTTATCTTTTGAACAAAATATTTGACCAATTTCACTTTAACATTTTCCACTTACCTATGTTTTTAAATTTGAGACCAATTTCCTTTTAACATTTTTCACTTACCTATAGAGCAAAATTTGAGACCAATTTCATTTTAGCATTCATCACTTACCTTTGAAACAAAATATGAAACCAATTTCTCTTTAACATTTTCCACTTATCTTTAAAACAAAATATAAGACCAATTTCGCTTTAACATTTTCAACTTAACCTATGGAATACAATATTCTGAGATCCAAATTTTCATTTTAATCATTCTTGCCAGTTTACCTGTTGAAATAAAATATGAATAGACCAATTTCTCTTTAATATTTTCCACTTACCTTTGAAACAACAGATATGAGACGGCAATTTTCTTTATGATTTTTCACTTTACCTTTGAAACAAATATGAAGACCATTTTTGCTCTGAACATTCTTTCTTTTTTATCCTCAAATTTTTGAAACATTTTTTCTCGAGCTTTTAATGAACACTTTCGATCTTTGATAGTTAAAAATGTTTGACATTTTTGGAATATCAAAGCTCAACGTATGGCATCATTATAGTCAAGCTTTTAAATGCATTACTCCGCCCATACAAGAGCAGCTCTAAGACTCAATTGTCATTCTCGAAATGATTAAACCTCGTTTAAAGGAAATAGGTCCAATATATAATTTTTTTTTTTATTATTATTATAATGAAATGAATAAATTTTTTAATAAAAATAGGTTAAAAATTAAGCAATTTATTTTTTATTAGAAAGTAGGACAATAGTTAATTATTTCATTTTTTATTAAAAAAAAGTACAGTAGGGTAATAGAGGATATTTTTATTTTTTATTACAAAATTTACTATTTTAATTTATTTTTGTTAAAAGGTCATTAATTAATTTTTTATTTTTATCAAAAATAGCTCAATAGATAATTATTTTTTATTTTTTTTTTGTTATAAATAGGTTATTAGAAAATATTTTATTATTATTATTATTATTATTATTATTATTATTATTATTATTATTATTATTATTATTATTATTGATTATTATTATTATTATTATATTATTATTATTATTATTATTATTATTATTATTATTATTATTATTATTATTATTATTATTATTATTATTATTATTATTATTATTATTATTATTATTATTATTATTCATTTATTTCATATTATTATTACTTATTATTATTATCTATTATTATTTTCATTCTTATTATTATTATTCTTCATTATTCGATTATTTATCTTTTATTATTATTATATCTTTTATTGATTATTACTGAATCTCGTAGCATTATTAAAAAGAGGTTATTAGAACATAATTTTTTTTATTATTTCTATTAATGAAGATATTGTCTTAATACAATTGGACTATCATTCTAATTTCTTGATATAATCTTATATGTAATAGACTAGATTTATTTCAAATCAATTGGTTTGTCTTCTTTCCTTTTTTTTTATTACTATTATAGTTCCCTCATCACTTTCCTCTACTCCACGTTTACTTTGTTTACATTTGCTCATATTTTTTTAGAATTTAATCTTATACAAAGAACAGTCTTAGTGTTCTTTCAACTCATTGCGGTTCTGATCTCTCAGTTGTCATATTCCCACTAATTTCACTTTTATAATTTATTATCCTTTATATCTTCTTATATAGATACACATTAATTTTGTTTTATTTCATTATTTCTAACTTCTATTTTACATAAACATCACTTAAATTCATCTTTACTTTAATATGATACTATTATTTCAACTTCATTTCCACAATCTCCTTATTTATTATTTATTGTTTTTAAGTTTTATATAGTTTTAAGTTATGGTAATCTCCTGATACGTTAACTCTTTATTTATTTATAGTTCGAGACTATTATTGTATATTCTCTATCCCTAGGGTATCCTATTCATTATCTATGTTGATTATTTATTCTTATTTAATTTATTATTATCAACTATTTGTTATGAATGTTAATTATTAGAACGAATGTATTTTATTATTATTATTCTTATATATTATTTATTACGTAGTCAGTAGTAGTAGTAGTATAAGTAGTAGTAGTAGTGTAGTAATAGTTGTAGTAGTAGTAGTAGTTAGTTAGTTAGTAAGTAAGTTAGTTAGTAAGTAAGTTAGTTAGTAAGTAAGTTAGTTAGTAAGTAAGTTAGTTAGTAAGTAAGTCAAATAATACACAAACTATCTAAAAAATTAGGCTAACAGTAACAAATAAATATTAAGATATCTTTAAAAATTCAAAATAAAATTTTTTTAAGAATATTTAATAGGTAAGAAAATTAAATTAATGAAATCAGAATAATCTAAATGAATAAAGTAAATGAAAAAAAATAAATATAACTTATCAATCTAATATACAAATATACAATCTAAACTAAATATAAAATATACATCTAAATTTATATAGAGATTAAATTTCTGATAGATACTAAAGATAAGATTCAAATAAAACTGTATACTTACTCGGTCAAATACTTATTATCTTAAGTTGTTATTAATTCTTTTTACAAAATAACTTCTAATAAACAACAAATAAAACAATCAAATTTTTTTAATATATATTCATCAATTTAAATATTTTTTAAAATGGGATACAATGATCAAGAATAATAAAATTCGCCAGTAAAAAATAAACTAAATACAATACCAGAATTAATATAAATAATTCATCTATATTATCTCTATTCATCTATACGGGAGTGTAGTCTCATATTTGAGGTTACCTTATGCTGACTATACCTTCCGGGTCATGCTATTACTTTATCTAATCATAATACTCCTCTAATATGAGGGGGTATAAACATCCCCTTTTACCACTAGCTAGTTATTATACCTACTAACGTACATCTCATGGTGATTGACCCTCTTTATTATCCCTATTACGTTTCACCTACCCTATTAACTCTCCATTATTGGGAACGTAACTTACCAACTTCTCATGGTGATTGCTTTTCCTTTACTTATACGCTTAATCTTCCTTATATTAGTGAGCCCAGTGACAGCACATAATTACCCCCTTATCTACGTAGACTACATGGGTACTACTATCTGAGATCTACTCATTCTATATATGTTTGACCTACTGCGTCTATGACCAGTCACTGAGCCTCACCGGTCATTATCTTTACAGCCTGATACTTATAGCGGATATGTATTCCTATATTACTATATACCGTTGATGTGTTACTTATGAGCATTGTGATTATACTCACTGACTGCGTAGCATTTTAATGTACGGTCTTACTCTTTAAGGATATATACCTTATTCCACTCACCCTGTTATGTTGAGTATAACCATAACTTGATTTTTAAGAGCTTACCCCATACCGCGCACATTACTATTATACTATTCGTGATTGGAGCCTTAGTGAGTGCTATAGGAGCTATATACAGTATGATTTAGTGTCTTACTTAGCCCCCTCACTGGAGCTGCCTACCTGTGTACTATAAATTCGTATCTACGACACGATCCTACATACTGTACCTTGCTGTACTTAGGAGTCCTACTCGTGTGATATTAGTACGTTATTCGACTCTTCATATTTGAGAGTGAGTCATAGACAGATGATTATTACACGTATGTTAGTTAATTATTATATGGATAAGTATCATGTTCACTATATATAGTATTGAGGTAGATTATAATAACGTTACTCACTTACTCCTACGTGAGTGTCATGACATATGTGAAACTACTCCTAATGTTCGCTACAACCATTTATTAGAGTATACCTATCTATCATATGATAAAATAGGTATTTAATGGCGGTTATTTTACTATATGAGCATGTGGGTATTACTATTTATCAGCCATGTATTAGTTGATGGATAGTATTATGTGATAAATGGGTTTGTATAAAATATTTGCGATATCTATATATGAGATTAATACAATAATTTATGCTCTGTATGAGGATTGTCTGAATTTTCTGTTGCATCATCCGCCGAAAAGCTCTTGGGAAATTGTTGGTACAAGTGCTGACTCGTTGATGTGATAGGTAAGCGTTGATTTTTCAATACCGGAATGTCGAATGATTAATGTAGTGTTGCATTGCAATTTTTCTGGTACTTGTTGTAGGTTGGTCGTCAAGTTTTGGAGATGTTTTCGTTACATGTGGAGTTGATACTATTGCGAGGTCTGCGTTTCAATGTAGTTTTTTTAAAACTTCCTGTTTCTTTAAGACGTTGATGAGACCTGCAAACATAGTATGATGCGGATGACACGATTGGGTAATTTCTAAATAGAGAAGTATGGCTTGCTATGAATTTTACCGTTCGTAACCAGTAAACAATGATATGCCTTTACTATTTGTTGTAATTCATTTGAAGTATGAGCAACTCTTGACCACACAGAACTTGACCGGGACCGGTAGTAATGTATAGAATGAAGCGAGATACCGGATGTTAAATAACAGGTTGGTACCTTCTACTGTATATTTTGTGCTATTATTAAAGTTGAGATGTGGCAGGGACGGGCATGGATATATGATATGTAATAAGTCATCATTGTATTTGAAACGAGGCGTTTTTCGGTGAAATGTTTTATTGAGAACAATTATTTTAAGATTATGCAAGGAATATATCTAGAATTTTTGTTGAATATTAAGATATCACCTGTATATATATTTATTATATATATAATATATAATATAATATATATATATATTATAATTAGAGTTTATATATTTATATATTATATATATATTATATATTATTATATATATATCTGTGTGTGTGTAGGTATGTATTTGATTGTGTCTTGTAAAAGATACAAGATAATTTCTTATTGTTGACATATAATTAAGTGTTAACATGCAACTTTAATAAGGAAGATTTGTTATTAATAGCTGGTCTCTTTATATAATAGTTTTTTAGGATGATGTAATATAAATTTTTTTGTTCGAATAATTGCAATTGTATTAATAAGACATTAATCATAAATATTATATCTTACTAGTTATCTTGTTTTCTCACTAAATTTAACCGATCTTGCTATATTTCTATTACTCTTTTGGTCCTAAAGTTATAATTTCTTGTTGGAAAAGGAAGCTCTGGAGGAATATTCTTGAACCAGACTTTGCGTTATCATTCTGCTAGTAGATAAGGATCTCTTCCTAATGATTTTCTCCTTGGTCAAGTAAGTTATTTCATTGCGCTTCCTTTCTAAAAATCTTCTTATTCTGCTTCTAGGATTTGGAGTCATTCCTCTATTTGAGTAATTCATTTGATAACAGTCCTATCCTAAGGAAACCTTTGTCAGTAGACCACTATATGTGGGGAGAACTGAGCTAAAGCCGACACGTTTTTTGGATCATCCAGTATTCCCCATTTAAAAACAGTGGTTCTGATGACAATATATATTTTAAAAAAATTTGGGCTTGGCGTATAGGAACTTTGGCTAGTAGGTATCCAAAAAGAAAGAGAATTTGGGGAGATGGTAGTTTTGAAGTCTAGGTGTGCTTCAAAATTCAAGTTCTCTCAGGAACTTGAATCCTTCTTTTTTCTTGGTGGAGATTTAGTTGATACTTGAAATGAAGTCGTAGGTCGTAGGCCGTGAGGTATTTTTGTTAATGGAATTGAATTTTCTAGATAGTCATATAAAGTCAAGACTTTAACATTGAGGCATTTGAATATATTTTTCTCATTTTTTTTTGAACTAGTGATTATTATTGTAAAGTCCCTTCGTTCTTCAGAATTAGTGACATAATAATAACAATAAAACACCTTCACTCTATAACATTTAGTTTGCTAAGTTGATTGTAGTTTTAATACTAATTTTAATCTAGCACTTAGGCAATTTCACCCCATAGTTTTAACCAATTTTGCCCGCCCCAGAGTTTAATTTTTATTAGTTCTATAGAATGCATTGAGCTTTAATGGTCAGAAGCGGTCCAATACTAATGTACAATATGATTTTTTTAAAAAGCAATTACGATCAACACTTGCACAAGTTTATTACCTAATAATAGATTGATAAGGAAAATATTCTGATTCTGTTTATTATGCCACTCTTATGAGGATCACAAAATACATTAATATTCTTTTGATATAATCAACCCCCTGTATTTAAATTGAAATCAATGCATATAGTTTAATATATACTCAATTAAATATTTTCTCAAGTTGTCGCAGACAACAGAATTTCAAATGAGACTTATTTCAAACATGTTCCACACTGTTCATGCACTTTCCAACCGGCCCTAAACATTCCATGATGTCAATAGGGGAAAACAGAGTAAGTTTTACATTCAAATGGAGCAGCTTTGCCTTTTTTAATAATGCTTTGCTTTAGCTAAGAGTTTCTTCTTTAGGATGGTTCCAGTCCTTCTGAAAAAATGTAAGCATTCTTGTCTACGTAAGTCAGATGTGTGTTTTTTCGTTAGCTTTGCGTTGACTTGAAAACTTGAAGTTGTCTCCCTCTTTGGAAGTCTTTCCAGCTTATCTGATCTGTGAATTTTCTCTGAATTATGTATTTTTGCTGAACTATAATCTTCTCATTTAAAAAGGATGGCGGATATTTCAGTTTAGTGGACTAATGTTTTACTTTATCATTTTATTTTAAACCCTTGAATGGGGCTTTACCGTGATCGTACGACTGCCCTTTTTAAAAAATATATCAATATTATACGACTTTCCTTTCCTTAGTGCACGGTCGTCACAGGCATTAACTTGCATTTCGAAAACACGAGAAACCAAATGTAAATTTCTGGTCTAGTAGGGATTATTCATGAGCCAAGCAATAACACTGATGATCGTGTGTATCAAATCCAGCCCATTAAACTTATTATTGCCCTTATTCTAACATTGCTATTCATTTCCCTTTTTACAACAATCTTTGATGACATACTTTTCTTTGGTCTCCCAGCCGTATTCCAAACACGTTCACGGTTTATTAACCACTACTGAGTTTCCGTTTTCCATAATGAAAACATTTAATACACTCATTTTTATATCATTAACCAACAGCTCTAAGTCGCATTTTCTCATTTTATATTTCATTTTATTACTTACACGCTTCTAAGAAATTTCAATTCTAATAGCGGCACTTAATTATTGCACATAAAATCATAGTTGCTACGTAGCATTAACAGGCTAGCAAAATGCAACAGAATAGTGACTCCGATTATTTATTTCGCCATTTACTCGAGATTTATTGCTAGTCCCGCATAATATCACAATTTTCCTCCATTTTGTATCATCCGTTTCTTTTCATTCAAAATATATCCAAAAATAAATCAGAGTATTTGTTGCAGTTCCTAAATCCAAACATTTATTGCCCGGACTTCTCTCCAAACCCATTCGACTTTATCTTATTGTATTTCTTTTCCCACCTTAACAACCCTTCATATTTACACTCATTTTCAAATTTTTTAGATGTCATGATTAAAAAATATCTGTTTCATAAGTAAATGAACTTATCTTCATATGCATTATTCTACAATTCTTTAATTTCCTTCATTCCTCGTATACACATGTAAATTTAGAATGGAGATAATAACAAAATTTGCCTCATTCAATTAATATTATACCATTTCTTTCCACCTTATTCTTAAATCGTCACTATCACATTCATTTTGATTGCATTCATAATCTAGCACGAACACCATATTTCACTACATCTGTTCAAACTTCCTATTAATTGCATTCCCTGCTGAAGTCATAAAACCTTTTGTTACAGTTTGTTTTCTTCTTCAATTCATTATTTGCTTAAACTGTAAAAATTGGATCTATATCTCCTACCACTTCTAAATGACATTGCTATTCATTAATTACCTATCATAACTGACCCCTCTTCCCAAATAACATTATCTATCTATGGTATCGATAATCTATTCTCTTAGTTTTTATGTTGTCATAAGCTTTTACTTTAACAGGTATTTATTGCTCCTCAGTCTTCGAGAGGTCACATATTTTGTTACCCAATCCTATAGATTAATCTACTACATTTTAGATTTATTCAACAATTAGATTATCCGTTGTTTTTCCATTTTTACTTTCCTCATAATATCTTTTTCTTATAATGTCACGTATATTTATATCAACCTCTTCATGCACTGCAATGTTTATGAAGTTTGAGTTATCTCGTTACTTTCTTCGTCATCCCTATCAGTCTAATGAAAGTGATAGAAATTCCTAAGTTCTTTATTTAACCTTTTTGCACCTTCTGACCAGATGTCCATATTATTCGTTGTAAGTTTCTCATTCAATTTCCTTCTAACTTCATTTTACTCTTGTTCAGATCAACTTTGTCTTTCTTTTCCACTCGAGTATATAATTCCAAACATAACTCAAAAACCTTTAGTTTCGAACTTTATCGTTGGCTTTAAAACATCAATCACGATTTTTTCCTTTGCGCGCATCATTTTAATTCCAGCCATTATTCGCCCTTTATTGGCAGTCTTACTTCTAAGTTACACATAACGCCATCTTTTTTTTCACTACAACAAGTTTAATGTCTAAAATTCTTCCCAGAGTTATAAGATATTAATATTCACGACCTTTTGAAGTTCTAACATACTTCTATAAAACTTTATTTTAACTTCTATTCCTACTTCGGTAAATTTAGATGATAAACGACTGACAAAACTGTATGCTACTTAATATACTTAATATTATTATATAGAGCTATACTATATATTATATATAATATATATATATAATATATATATAAATATATATATATATTTATATAATTGGAAAATTACTTTAATAAATCTTTCCTGTATAGCGCGTTTCTTCTCCTAAATATATATTTGTTATATACTAATATATAATAGTATATTACCTTATAGTAATATATATACATATATAATAATAACATATAGTATATATATATATAATAATAATATAATGTATGCTTTATACCTCATATATATCTAATAAAGGTTTTATATAAAATTTGATTATATATATAAATATATAGTATATAAATTATTAAGTATATATTATATATATATAAAAAGTAAAATTAAATTAATAATTTTAATTAGGTTGGCAAATAATCATTAATTAAATAGATTAATGGAACAACAAATATAATGTATTTCAAAATGGCAAATGACGTGTATATAATATACCGTAATAATATAATTATATATATATATATATATATATATAAACGGTACAATATATTATATATATATATAATATATATATATCTATATATAACCTACATATATATTATACATATGTTTATATATTTAAATGTAATTATATATATAATATATAAATATATATATAATAAAATAGTCTTGAAAGTAGAAACAAAATATAATTTAATAAAAACAAAATGAATTAAAATCAAAATAAAAAAAAACCGATATTATAAAAGAAATAAAAAATGAAAATCAAGAAACATAAGCAAAAAATAATATATTAATTATAAAATATAATAAAAACAAAAGAAAGAAAATAACAAAAAGAGAAAAAATAAAGAAAATAAACAAAAAAAAAAACAAAAAAAAATTTAAAAAGCAAAAACAATTTAAAAAGTTAGCTAGAAAACAAATTTTTAAAAATAAAAACGCTTATAAAAAACAAATGTAAAACACAAAAAACAAAAAAAAAAAAAAAAGGGCACAAGAAAAACACAATAAAATAATTTAGAAACAGTAAAAGATTTTTTTAAACTAAAAAACGAAAAAAATAAACACTAACAAAACAAAACTAAAAAACAAAAACAAAAAAACAAGAAATAAAAACAAAACTACAAGAATAAAACAACAACAAAAACAACGAACGAAAAATTTATTAAAAAAATACAAAAAAAAATCAAAATAAAAGAACGAAATGTTTTCCTACTTCTGATATTAATTTCTTTTCAACCTTTTTTATTTTCTTATCATGCTGAGCTGATTGTCTCTCTTTCTTAGGAGTCTTCCTATACTATTATTATTATTATTATTATTATTATTATTATTATTATTATTATTATTATTATTATTATTATTATTATTATTATTATTATTATTATTATTATTATTATTATTATTATTTACTGTAGTGCCCTAAGTGTTATTATTATATTAATTATTTTTGATTAATTATAATTATTTTTAGCTGTACTGCCTCCACTGTTTTTACAAATAGTACAATTGCTACCACCACTTTCATGTATCTTTGTTTTTCATTTATTTTAAATAACATAAAGTAGTTAAATTATCAAATTAACTGGTATAGCTATAATATAATTATTAATCTAGTATAATAATTATCATTAAGAAACATATAATAATAATTATATTATAATTACTATAATAATTATACTCAGTAATAGAGATAATTAGTAATGCAGCATTAGAGAGTAATTGGAGGAACTGAGAAGGGAATGCATTTTAATTCCAATGTAAAATATCTTTAAGTGGATAAGGAAAATTTCTTTGTATCTCGACGCAACATCGGCGCACCACAGTAATAATTTCTGTTTAAGCTCTGGAACAACCATCTGTTAATTCAATAGAATCAATCCGGACGCAGTTCTGAACCCAGAACAAGAAAGCACACAACCGGACCGTTCAACGACTTATCTCTAGCCTGGACAAGTCACTACGTACCCCTAGACACCTAAAAGAAAACTAGATCCTACCCCTGGGTTCTGGTATACACTCCAGGATTCTGCGCTAGCCTATCACGCCATCAATAAAAACTACAACTCGGACTCGATCTGACTCGACTGGAAACGAACTAAAGAGATTTATCTTCATTGGTTAAACGAATAGCGGTCAAAAAAACGTCTCTTAGACCCGTTCACAAACACAGTCCACAGTCTGGGACACCTTATTCACCCGTCTGGGGTTTCCTTCCATTTACTCGCTACTATATAAATAAACGAAATGTCCTCTTGTTAAGACACTGTAGTATTACATAGTTGGAATCTCTAACCTGCATGAGATCTGAACTAATCGAGCCACATGCGCCTGCTGCTTTTTCTATCAGTGATTAAATTGCCGGGTTTTGACACAGAGCTTTATAAAGAACTACCATTTTGATTTTTTCTCAACATTATAATCTAGCAAAGTTTTTCAATTGAATTTTATCATTATTATTTTATATAATCCTATTATCTTAATTACTATTATTTATTATTCTATTATTATTTTCTTTATTATATTATTATTATTATTATATTATTATTATTATTATTATTATTATTATTATTATTATTAATCTGCTTGTTTTTGTGTTGCTCCACCTGTTACGTATTGTTGTTGTTTGTTGTGGTATTGTTTGTTGTTGTCGTTTTCTATCAGGAATTGTTATCTATTATTATCAAGTAAGCGACCTTCTCAATGTAACGTCAGTCAAGCTGGCCCTGTGTCATTAATTTCACATTGCTTTAACAAATATGCTAAATTTACTCTCCATCACGAGTATCTTAATTTTATCTGTTTAAATTCCGTTGAGCAGAAGCTAATTAACTAAAATGACAGGCAGACGGATACAACCGCCAAACGAAACACATATTGGTATATATATTATACATAACTTTATATAAAATACAGTATACATACTACACCTCATACACTATTTTTCCAGCCACTACTATATCTACTATAAACGGAGCATTAATAATAAATGACACTCTATATTTAGCTTAACTACATATAATATAACAGGATGCCAATAATATATATTATATATATATCCATAATAGTATATTATATATATACCATATATATATATATATACATATCTATAT